>JAURVB010000397.1:0-13516 GCA_033002965.1 Piper betle
CCGGCGTCGGCTCGGTACACGTGTCCTGAAACTGACTCAACTCGAAAAATAACGGTCGACCCGACCAGTTCTGAATATAAAACCCTAACTCGAATCGTGGGTTTTACAGTGGTGGTGTGGAGATCCGACCGGGATGGGCGGCGCTGACCTCCGTTCTGGTCGGGGAAGGTCACTGGGCGGTCGATGGTGCTGAGGCGACCAACTGATCGTGGCGAACAGTCACCGGCGACGGAATCAGCGACGTGACCGAAATGTAGCCGCGGTGCTAGGCGAGGCGATTCCGGCGTCACGGCTGCCTGGCAGTGGCCGGGGCTGGTTAGGGCGGCACGGCGACGCCGTGGCGGGGCTGGCCGGCGACCATCGGTGGTAGGCCGGTGTCCACGGCAGCAACGACAATGCTGCACGGGGGCGGCGTCGGGGCAAGTTTTTGGGAAGAAATGTCGGGAAGGGAGAAAATGGCTTGGTGGCAAACTCGTAAATATTACTTGACTTTTGTCCGGCTCGAGTCAAGAATAATAACTAAGTTGTAGAAAATCCTAAAATAAATCCAGAAAATCGGGAAAAATCCCATAAAATCAAACAAACACTAAAACATCACAATGATATGCTCTAGAACTATCAACCCATCCAACTACCCGTAATGCATCCTAACACGGTTAGCGGCCTAAAACTAATTTTACGATCCACTATATATAAATATAAAAAAATAACTGGCATACTCTTATTTATTCTGATAACTCATTCTGTTCTGCTGTATTCATGACTTTATCATCATATACTTGGGTACACATGACCCTCATAGCTCATACACGCGACTAGCGTCGGCTCAGTACACGTGTTCTGAACTAACTCGACTCGAAAATAACGGTCGAACCGACCGGTTCTGAATATAAAACCCTGACTCGAATCGTGTGTTTTACACATAGTGTCAATTGCCTCACCTAAAAGGTAGTCGGTAAGCCGTTTGAAAACTGCTTAAAACTGCTAGAAAACGGGATTTGTTGAAATTTGCAGGATTTTGTCGAATTTATCCGATCGAACTCGATCGAACTTCAGATGCTGACGGGTGTCAAATTCGAGTCTCGAGCAACGCAAAAAAATCGTAGATTGCCGATGACGCCAAATATAATTAAATCCGACTTAATTTATTGAAGGTGATAATTAGTAGCATAGTATGATAAGATTGATGCATTGATGTGTTAGATATTTTTATTGTAAATAAAAATACAAATCTCTTGATTGAATTGTATTAAAACGAATCTTAAAGAGCTAATTAGGTAAACTAAGTAAGTATCATAATCTAATGCAACGTAGCATAGGAAATCTTATATTGATTGAGATTGATGTATGATTGATGTGCATAATATAGGATGTATGAATGTATTATGAGTGGACGTTAGCTTTTAGTATGATGTGTAGGTATGAAATAGGAGCTTGCCGCTTAGGTGTGAGAACACGCTCGAAGCTTCTGCTAGGTCTATTTAGGACTCACTCCCTGCTTTATGTTCTATTCTATTGCATGTTTGTTTTATTACGTAGAGGATGGGCTAAGTGACATTTTAAATGGATCCCACTTAACTCGAGTCATTTAGTCAATCATATTTTTTGGATTAATAACCCTCGAGGATGAGATCCCTCGAGTTTGATTTCGAAAATAAGATCCATCGTAATTTGCCTTCGAGGATATTATATAAATCCCTTCCAAGGCTTATATATAGTTTCATCACGTTTCAATGAGATGAGAGATAGGAAAGACCGACTCGCACGTGTCATGAGCGGGTACACATGCCAATCAAATCTGGCTTTGAATGAGTGAACGGGTTGTTCCATTCTCGAAGGATCTTGACAACTACCGTTATGAGTTCCTCACACCCAGAAAAATGTGGAGATACTTGGCTTTCGTACTAAATGCGACTATTTGAGAGTACTCGGCTTTTGTACTCAAGGCCAAGAGAATTATGGAGGAAAGGTGAGGACTTAGGCTATATTGGTAGTCCTAAAGGACCAGGGAAATGAGAAAATGCCGAAAGAGGTATCAGACAAGTTAGTTTAGGACGTTATCGGGTCTGCAGTCCGGTGGCTCCTTAGTAGATGCCCTTAGGAGTGTTCATGAGAAGTATATATATATATTTATTCAAAATAAGAGTCAGATCTCATTTGCCAGTTTGTTATATAGTTATATTTATAGACGAGTAAATATTTTTCTTATATATATGTAGGTAAGGATTAAATACTAGATACTCTAACTTGGACGGAGGAGCAGTGACCTACCTTATATACACACACACACACACGCATGTTCAACTAAATGTTTGTTTTGTCTGTTTTGATTGTTTTGTTATATTATTGTGAAAATAAAATACTTATGATGAAGATTGTGGTATATAGAATTAGATAGTGATAACAATATCTAAATTGTATATTAGTGTGCAAGTCGAATGATAAAAGTGGAATAAAAATTTGTAGGTGGGTCATGACCCAATTAGAAGTGAAATGTGAATAGAATGAATACGTGGGTCAAGACCCAAATGTTGATGATGTTTTGATGTGTCCAAATTAAATGCCTAAGTGGAAAAATATAGTGCAATGAATGTATCTTGATTTATATATTTATATACATTGATTTGACAGGGTGGGCCCTAATTGTATTTTTAGGGGAGATTTTGTCCGTTTTATTTTAGAAAATTTTTACTGAATTTATCATCACTATTTTTGGTATGAATTAATTGTAATGTCATCCATGTAATGGCATGTTAGGGTTTCATGCATTCATTTATGCATAGCGATTGACATCTTCCATCTTGAAACGCCGAGAGTAGATCCACTCGGGACCCATGACGTTCTGGTTCGGTTCTCGAGCGAGTCGGATTCAAGGTGTCACAACGTCACTTGCAGCGATCGCGAGCACGGTGATGGTCAAGGCAGTCTTAAAATGTCAGCCTCAGCAGGGGAAATTGTTAGGGTGGTTGGCCTTGTCGGAGGAGGCTCGTCGGTGTTTGAGAATAGCCCGAAAGGCAATAGTCGTGTGGTGAATTGGTGAACAAAATGTCGTTACTAGCAGCGACTACACGGCGTTAGAGCTAGTGGAGGGTCTAGGTCGACAGTCAATTGTGAGGAGGTCATGGTGGTGCCAATCTGGTGGCCGAAGGGTGGCTGGAGGTTTGCTGACAGTGGCCCAAAGTGATGATCACCAATCGAGCTATTTATTGGGTCTTATAATTAGTATTCATTGTAAATGATTATTTTTCATCAAAATAATCTGATGACCTTATTAATTGAGGATAAACTCTTGGCTTGATGGTACGGTCATAGTTGCAAAACTTGGCCGATTCCAATCGGAATCGACCAATTTAACTCAGCTCGGTGCAAAACTGAGTCAAATACTAAAACATATCAGTTGGGTAAAAAATTGGTACAAGAATCAACCAATTCAGGCTGATCCGAGCCGATTCTCACCCCGAGTTGATGACGGCTTGAATCGGCCGATTCAGACAGGGCAGCAGAGGAGATTTGGCAGGCGGGGAGACAAGAGCAAATGGAGTGAGCCTTGGCGGGACAACTAGCGGAGGGTGGGGGGAGGAGCTAGGGGTGGGGGATTGGCAAAAATAGGGGTAGGTTGGGGGAAGAGATCTGGCGGTGGTAGGGGGGGAATGGGAAAAGATGGATAAAAATGAGGGGTAGTTTAGGTAATAAAAATTGACTCGCTCCTTACTCGAGTCAATAATAATAAAATAAATCCTAAAAATAAAAATAAAATAAAATAAAATAAAATACAACAAAAAATGGTATAATGACATATTCTAGAATGATTTTGAAGACATAGAGGAAGAGAAAAATGACCAATTTGACCGATTCAAGTGAATTAATTTTTATCCGATTTTTTTATAAATCGATCTGATTCAATAATTTCCCTAAAATCCGATTTAACGTTTGATTCTCGATTTTGGCAACTATGAATACGATTAGATTGATACTTATATTAATTGATAATAAACTCTTCTCTCTTTCTCATTTTGCGAAATTTTGAGTCTCTCATGTGTGCTCATAATAAAATTTATTATTTCATAACACATCATTTTCAATTTACGTTTTTTAAAAATTTTATCGAAAACAATTGTATAATTCTTTCAACTACTAATGAATTTTCAAATTCGCCGAATGCGTATAAAAAAACTCATATGGTCTTACATATAGTTAATTTTCTCAAATGACCTTAATTGAGATACTTGATGAAAAGTATAAAATTTGAACATTAATTACTTCAATCATTGACATATACATGAATTTTATTATTATTATTATTAGTGAATCCACCTTATAAAATTCAACAAGTCCAAGTCTTTGTTAAGGAATGAATTTGGACAGTTTAATAAATTTGGATGACCATATTGATGACTTCCTTTTTTAAAATTAAATTTTCTTCATTTAAGATTGCGTTTATAACAAAAAAAGAATTTAATTGAAATATTAAAGTTTAACGCATGTTTTTTTCAATAAAAGAATAAGAAAAATATAAGTTAGGCATCATTCTTTTCTTTTAATTAAGCCTAAATGAAATGACCACAGATCTAATCCATAATTAACCCAATTAAATGACTCGTTCGCCCGTTTAGTTTAATTAAAGGAGACTAAAGGAGATTTTCTTTGCTCGCCCACAGCCTGTAAACTCCTCCTCCTCTTCTTCTTCTTCTTCTTTTAAATTTTTGATTTTTTAAATTTTTATAATTCATGCAAGAGCAGATTCAATCTTTAATCTAAAATTTATTTATTTGATCCCCTGCTTTGCCACCATTTATTTTCTT
The DNA here is from genome assembly GCA_033002965.1 of Piper betle. NCBI lineage: Eukaryota > Viridiplantae > Streptophyta > Magnoliopsida > Piperales > Piperaceae > Piper > Piper betle. The sequence goes on from JAURVB010000397.1 coordinate 4,803, forward strand.
CTCTTTTTCTTTCTTTTTTTTTCTACTCTTTTTTTCTTTTTTAGGAATCATTCAGGGTGTGGGAGCAAAAGCAAAAGAAGCAAATTGGGATCAAGCTAAGTTAAGAGACTTTTACCTCCAAGCAACAGTTGGGTACAAGGCTGTAAGTACAAATCATTTTTCTTTTTTAAGCTCCAAACAGTCTGCAAACTTTTTAACTCCCGAGTTTGAAGACTTTATTCTTCTAAGCCTTTGTTTCTCATCGTCTCCTCCAACGGGGGGTGTTGATGGTCGGGGTGGCATAGGGCTGTCATCTGGACCGCAAGTGTGATCCAACGGCCAATATTGCCTAATCTTCTTTATCATAGAAAAATACGACCAAACAAACGAAGCAAGTGCACCTTTAACTGGAAAATCCGTTACCTGCCCACTCTCTGACTCCCGCCAGATCTACGCCACTTCTTGCTTCCTCGTATGTAATATAATATATAACAACTATCATCAACTATATGTAGACTAAAGTGTGCTTGGAAAAAAAAACAAGCTATATATAAAGTGCCATCTTGATGACCCGCTCCATCTCCCTCACAGGCTTGGTTGGTTCCCTTCTAGCTTCCTTCGCTTCCCTTGTTGGAACTATATAGACAAAGGTAGAGTCTTTCATGATTTCATTCATTGGTACAGATTCTACTTTTTAATGGGTCTTCTTCTGTTCTTTTGTATTTTCTATCTGGTTTATTGCTATCGAGGATCCCATTTAGAGGGGATGGGCAGCCATACTTTTGTGTGTTGTAAATTATATTCTTTGATAATGGGTGGTTGATTTGTGATGGTAGATCCAGGGGAATGTGTTGTTGTTCTTGCTCTATTTATTTATTTTTTATTTTTTGGCATTTAGATCTCTCCCTCATTAGGGAGCTTTACTAGCTTTCAATTTAGGGCAGTCGGTATTTATATCTTCAATGGAAAAAAGAAAAATTTCTGCTGCGTCTGACTTGATTGATATAATTTTGTGTAGTTTAGAGTTCCAGTTATCTGAATAGTTGCAGCTATTTTTTGTAGTTATCAGTTTAATTTTTGTAGGTTATATATTTATTTAAAAGTTCTCCGTGATGGTATAATCTAATTATCCGCCTTTTTTTAATTGTTGATCGCTTTTATTTTTTGTTTGGCACTTCACAATAATTTGCCTGTTATTTTTGTTTGCTTCCATTTGTAATTTTCATTTGAAGAGTATTAATAACTAGTTTCTAGTGGCTATACCACCAGTTTCTGTTTTGTTATTGAATTTAGGGAGATCATGCCTTTTGAAATGATCTGTCTTTTTTACTCTGTAAAGCCTATGACGAGGTCTCTGCTTAATTACCGTAGGTGTAGGATTCTGGTGAATGATGGCAGCTAGGAAGTCAGGATTGCTTGCTTTATTTGACGTTGATGGAACTCTCACGGCACCTAGAAAGGTTTTGAATTATTAGCAGTAGTTTTTTCTTCTCAAATTTCTTTTTCTTCCACCTTATCCTAAAATGAGGTCCGAGAACATGGATCTAAATCTAGAATTCATGAGATTTGTTTTCGCCTCAATGTGCTTTCCTTCTTGAATATTACATGAATGGGCCAGGTGAAATGTTAACCCTTCATATATTTTGTTTGATTTATGTTGTATGTCTAATCTTTTCAGAAGCAGCACATAAATTATTTGGTTTTTCTCAACAGGGGATGACTCCTGAGATGTTGGATTTTATAAAGAACCTTAGAAAGGTACATCATAACTTCTTTTTCCCCTAGTTTATTTTTGCACATGAGAATTATTTTGTTCTGCTTAATTTGGACAGTGGATGGGATAATGACAGGTTATAACAGTTGGAGTTGTTGGAGGATCTGATCATTCTAAGATTGAAGAGCAATTAGGAAAGACGGGTAATTTTCACTTTTTTATTCATAGGCCTTTACATCTTTCAAAGGTATAAACTTTTCTGATTAAAGGAATCTTTCATTATACATTTCAATTTTTTTGTTTATAGAAATTGGAGGTTGTAGAAGGGGAAGTTCATTGATAGAAGTGTAACTGAATGATGTGAACTAGTGTTGTGCATGCCTATGTTTGCCTGTGCCATCATAAAAAGGGAAAATTAATCTGAATCTTTGTTTCTTGTGCAGTCAACAGTGACTTGGATTATGTTTTCTCTGAGAATGGTCTTGTAGCGCACAAGAATGGAAAGCTTATTGGGACTCAGGTAACATCAATGTATTGTATACTTTTATGATTAACGGTGATTTTCTATAGGAAATGGATACTTTCTTATTTTACTTACCTTCAAGAACCTTGTCTTTTGTTGAGAACATTCCTGTTCCATTTTGAATATTTTTGCTTTCATTTAGCTTGACTGCATGGACCTGAAAATGAGCTTAATTGTAGTCTATTTTCCTTATGTAATTGTTTTACTGTTTTGTACAGAGTTTGAAATCATTTCTTGGAGAAAAGAAATTACAGGTGTAGCATTTTTGTTCTTGGATTTTTTACATCTGTGAGAATGTTATCATAACTGATTTGCTTTTGATTGTGATGTTCTTGTAGGAGTTCATTAATTTCACACTTCATTATATTGCTGACTTGGATATTCCAATTAAAAGGTTAGTAAGTATTTGGACACATTAGGCTACAAGTTCTTTGTAATATTTGTGACCCAAAAATTGATGCTTCTCATTTCTTTACGGTTAGGGGAACCTTCATTGAATTTCGAAATGGCATGATTAACGTGTCACCGATCGGACGAAACTGCAGTCAGGAAGAAAGAGACGAGTTTGAAAAGTATGATAAGGTATAAACTTCTCCCTTAACATGAACAGAACTATTGCATTTATGTAACTCCATTATAAGAAAACAAATGTCTGAATTTCCAGATTCACAATATACGGGCACAAATGGTTTGTGTACTTCGTGAGAAATTTGCTCATTTTAATCTTACATTCTCTATTGGTGGACAGAGAAGCTTTGATGTAAGTGTAATGGGCTAGTTTTTGTTGCTTAAAGCTTGGTTTTGCTAGGACTGATGTTGTTAATGATAATGCTCTTTTTGCCTCTGTAACAGGTATTTCCTACGGGATGGGATAAGACATATTGCTTGAGATACCTTGAGGAATTTGATGAAATTCATTTTTTTGGAGATAAGACTTATAAGGTTTAACAAATTGTTGTTTGTCTTTAAGGTCATTATTTGAAAATTTTGACGAGAGATTTTGTTTATGGCTCTCATTGTTTTTGCCAACAAATTATATCAATTTGTTTGCTTCATAATTATAATTTTCATTTGAGGGGAAAAGTTGATTTGAAATTTCTTTTTTCTTTTTTAAGTTCTGTACGTTAGACCTCTGCAAAGATCTAGTTGGTATATGTTTATCGCAACACTCATCACATTAACGACTTCTCATCAACAGGGAGGAAATGACCATGAGATATACGTGTCAGAAAGAACTGTTGGCCACTCAGGTGAATCCTTATTTATCACTTTTAATATAAAATGCCATTTTGTTAACTTGAACAAATCCTCTTCTTCTGGAACTTATATTCTTCAACAAGATAACTTGGAATAGCCTTTACTCTTAAAAATTCAACCAACAGCTTTTCCAACCTTTTATTTTCTTTCTAAATCTTCTTTCCTAGCATAATTCATTGCTAAAATATCATGTAATAGTTTGCAAAGGGAGAACAATAGTTCAGCTGTAGTGCCTCCTCTGATGCTCTAAATTGTTAATCTTTTCATATTGACATTTGAGTCTTGTATAATAGAAATGTCCGCAGCAATCTGCAAAAATTTGTGAATTTTCAAAATATCTATTATTAATGAGCCTCACCATTCATCCTTGTGATGGGACAAGACCATTGTGTAATCAAAAAGCATATTTTAAAAGAGTAGAGCATTGAATCGTAGGCAGCATATGCAGAGTATAGGTGGGATTTCGAAGTTCCCATTTGAAGTTAGGGTACAATAATAGTCTAGATATTGATATTCTAAATCTTTACTTTAAATTATAACAAGCTTGACAGGGATTCTTTGATTTCGCTGTTTTTCTTTTTCTAAAAATCAGTATTTTTGTGCAGTCACCAGTCCAGATGACACCATGAAGCAATGTACTGGACTCTTCCTTGGAGAGTTCCGGGGCTAGCAATATTTCTGCTTTTGGTGAACTTATTTACCCATCATCAGCATTTCCACTGCACACTTCGGCAGGATGATCTGTGTTGCTTGTACGCCGTACCTGTTCTTCCATGTTTGACGGTGGGAGCTGGAAGCAGACTAATTTATTTATAAGTATAATAATTGCTTTGGCCTATTTTTTGCAGTCATTTTTTACAATAATGACGTCATTGCTTCGTAATGAATATTAGATGTATTGACTGTCCTTTATCAAAAGAGTAATATAAAGTCTGTACTCTATATCAATTCGGCATACAAACCTATAATCTTGAAGGAATGTTTTTACTTGTGCATTACAAGTTGATGTATGTCGGGTTACAAGTTTTTTATGGGAATTAGTCAGAAATTTTGAAGAGTAAATATGACAGAGGCGACTATACTGTGACCTGTCCTTACACAAAAAGAACAGAAGAGAAAAAGAACAGTGCTGTACATTCCTGGATGTGCATTTATACAAAACACGAAACATCACAGAGGGGATTGAAATCTCGTTGCTTATGACTTGATTTTCTTTTCTTCAAAAAAGGGCAAAACAGCGATGTTGGCTTATGAAATGTGATCAAACTGAAATGTCAGCAGGCCCAATTTTCAGCAGTTTCTATTGATTTATATTGTTCAATCCCGTGCTCCAGTTGCAGCAGCGAGAGTTGCATCCCAGCTTCTCCCATTTCTATACATTCTAACGAGGGCCTGGTTTGTGGGAAAGTTTTAGGAGCCTGGAATAAAACCGCTCAGGTAATCCTCATATTGTGACGTGAACAGGCAGGCTGCTAACATGAAAACCCATGGCGGGTATGATGAGCAAAAGGCTGGTGTATGAACAGCACTTGGGAAGCATCTGTTCTTTTGTACGCAAGCAGTTAAAGCTTCTGGGTGCGTCTTGTTTCACCATTCTCGTCCCCGGCAACTGTGGCAGTGATTGTTCAATGCCCGTTGAGTCTGCAGAAATAGATTTTTTGCTGAATGCAACTCTAACTGACAAGCACTTGCCTTCCATCTTTTTCCCATTCATGCTCTCAATAGCCTCTGCAGCACTTCGGAGATTGGAGAACTTGACAAACCCATATCCTTTGCTCAGTCCACTCGTCCTAACCTTCACAACATTCACACCGACTATCCTGCCAAATTCAGTGAGCATGCTTCTCAGGTTGTTCTCATTCACAGACAGTGGCAGCAAGACAACATAAAGATTTCAAAGATCGATCACCTTGCTCACTTTGTTATCAATATCTGTGTCTGAACTGGAACCCAAGACAGAACTACTCGAGCTATAGTCCCCACAACCTGGCCTTGCTATCCCAAAAAAATGTTTGCTACTTGTTTTCATGTTTCTAAGTTCTGAGATGAATTTATCAGGCCTCTCGAGAGGGAAAGTACTATCGATTGATAGGTTCGCAGGCTGGTTAGGACAAGCAAATTCTCCACTCCTTGGCTTTGGAATTATGTCCTCCGACATAATTTGCTCGTAGTAATACTTCTCTTTCACTGGAACCAAGAGCTTCTCCACCATTGCAACTGCAGACTCCAAAGAGTTCTGATTTTTAGCTTCAATCAGATCATGCAACTCATCCGTATCCATTGTCTGAGATATTGACCATCGCTTACGCTACTGCAAATTCCCATCAGATGACAACCCCAAAGAAAGAAGTTGCTCGGAGAAGCGGCAACTAAAAGCCCGCAATGTTTGATGATAATTTTATTCAATCTTTAACTAGTCCCTATGGGGTATCATGAGGTTTTTAATTATTCTTATTATCCCTTACATTTCATTTGCGCATTTGTCATGTTTGATTTGTTTGTTAATGATTTCTGCATGAAACAGGAAGCGAGATTCATAAATCGGGCAGAGGATTTGAAGAAACATGTGAGAGAAGCTTACTAGAGAAGAAGGAAGTCGATGCAAGTGAAAGCATTGAGCTTATTGACACCCTCCAACGCCTGGGGCTAAGCTACCTCTTTGAAGACGAGATCAAAATTGTCCTACAGAATAAACATATTGATCACAAGACAAAAGAAAATGATCTGCACTACACTGCTCTCAAGTTCAGGATTTCAAGACAACACGGTTTCTTTATCCCTCAAGGTGCATGAGAACCATGCATGTATTTCAAGGAAGCTAGTGGGAGTGGGATAATATATACATATATATTCTCCAATGTGCTGCCACTGTTTGGCATTGGATTGCAGCGTTTGAAATCTAGGCTACTGGATTGAAATCCAGCAGCCCAGATTTCACAAGCCCCACCCCCATGAGACAACCTCGCCAGCCTGCCCAGCAACTCCCCCCCCTCCACTCTCGCCCATCACGACGACCCCCCATCCAGCCGCCCCTCTCCCAGCTCTCCGGCAATAGGGGGACAGGGGGGCAGGGGATAGGGAGCTGGCAGGATCAGCCAGGTGGCGGGGGAGACAAGGGAGGGGAGGGGAGGGGAGGAGATCTGGCGGAAGGGCAACGGTGGTGGGGGCCGCCAGGCTACAAGGGGATGGGGGCGGCCGAGCTACAGGGGATGGGGGCGGCCAGATGGCAGGGGAGTGGGGGCGGCGGGGTTGGGTTGGGGGGTGGCGATCTCCAAGTGGCAAGGGGGGTGATTATTGGATGGTGGCGATTCATGAAGGCAAGGGGGGTAGTTTAAGTAATAAAAGTTGACTCACTTCTTGCTCGACTTAATAATAATAAAATAAATCTTTAAAAATATAAAATCTAATATTATAAAATCCAATAAAATAAAATACAATCAATAATAGTCTAATAATATATTCTAAAATGAAGCAGGGGATAGGGAGGAGGAGATTAATGACTAATTTTAACCGATTCAAGTGAACCGATTTTTGTCTAATTTTTTATGAATTGGTCTGATTCAATGACTCCCTTCTAATCTAATTCAACGTTCGATTTTGATTTTTATAACTATGACACGCATACACTAACAAGAATTTCATAATATCATCTAATGAGGAGGCTATGGTACTCTAGCCACCACCTCTCACTTGGTCTTCTCCATGGGTTCTTCTCTTGTAAATAAACACAAGGCGGAAGCTTCTCCAATGCATAGCTTCCACACACCTACAATCCTACAAAAGAAAAAGGTCACACATACCTAGCCTTTTCAACCATCAGTTCATGGATTTCAAGGCTTGGAGAGTGCCTACAAAACCTAGTTAGACCTACATACCTCAAAGTATATCCTCTGCAAATAGCTCAAATGCAGGTTAGTGATAAATAATTTACATACTTATGCACTAGTCAACTTAGTAATTCAGTCAAAATCTCAAAAGGCTAACACACACAAATAGCATATTGGCACACTGGCCCCACATAACATATCCTATATGGTCCATCCAGCCTCATAAACGTACACATTACTTGGCCTACGGCCCACCATCACAAAGAAGTAGCACTACAAAGGAGAAATTCACCTCAGGGCCTCATCGTCACAGATTTGTATAACTTTTATCTTTTCTTACAATATTATCTTCTTTGAAGAGCTTCATGATGTATTATTACTATTCTCTTATAGGGTAAACGTTAATGCTCTAGAGTACATAATGGATCTTGGTTAATATCTAATATTTCTTGTTTGTGTTATCTTGTTGCACTAACTATGAATTAATTACTACATGATTTTTCTTAATGCTTCAAGAGAGTAGATAACATTTACATGATTAAGAAATTTACACAAGACCTACGAATATGCAAATCGATAATGTCCATGGGTGAAATACTTTATAGTTTTAACTACAAGAATGAATTAGAATCATAGATATCTATATAAAGGAGTTGATCGTAATACACCAACCTAGTTTTGTTAGCACAAGATTGTAAAATGATGATAGGGTGGTAGGTTGTAATAAGATGCTAAAGCCCGTTATAATTAAATTTGTTTCCCTTAATATCAACTTCAACTATGTGTAACTTGATTGATATAACAAGATGTGCTACCTATTAACTTAGTAAAATTATTCATCCCAAATCCATTTTTATTAAGAGATAACTTAAGCTGTTGTTTTATGTTTCGTGCCTTTGCGTCCTTTTCTAAGTTAGAATAGTATACCGGTTTCATGGCCTTACTTGGCCTGTTAGTTTTAGAATAGATTTCCATCACATCATACTCTCTCTATAAATAGCTCATTAGGTTTAATAATTTAGCTAATATTAGTACAGTAAAACATCAAATCTTTGTCTGAACGATACTCACTCAACACTCTTTTACTTGTTTGATGTGTGCACTTGCGCAATGCATTGAAATAGTAACACATATGCATACCAACATACTATATAGAAAACAAGTCAGCTTCCACCATGAGTCATCTCGATCCTTGCGTCAACCCGGCCATAACTAGCACTAAACCTATATAGAAAATCATATGTCAGTACTCAATAGATTACTAATAAAAATAATTCAAACCGACAAATGGATACATATACCCACGAAGAATCATAATCAGAACATACTTCTTGAAATCCTCACCAGGTCTAAAATGAGAGGCACACTCTGCACTCTCACTCACATCACAAATGTGGCTGGCACACTAAACACG
>JAURVB010000398.1:0-27589 GCA_033002965.1 Piper betle
GTTGGATTATATCCAACGGCTGGAAAATAACCCACCAAAGCCCCTCTCCTCCAGTGACGCCGGCGATCACCCCTCAGCTCGGCGATACTTCCCGCACATCACACGGCACACCGCGACGACGACGCACCCCTCAGCTGGTCGGAGGATTACCGCGCCGGCGAAAGAAGACAATCAGCAGAGTACAACGCGGGCGAAAGAAGCGACGACGGGAGGCGGGAGCGCAGCGCAGAACCTATGTTTTGCTTCCTCTGTTTCTCCACCAGCACAGCGCAGCACGGCCGGCGGGAGGCGTTGGCTTGGGAGTCGGAGAGGAGGTGGTCGCCGGCGATTACAGCCCGGGCGAAAGAAGTGACGATGACGAAATAGCAGTTTCGCTTCGTCGTACTTCGCTTCCTCTGCTTCTCTTCCTCTGTTTCTCCACCAGCGCTGTGCAGGACGGCCGGCGGGAGGCGTCGACTTGGGAGTCCGGTGAGGAGTCGGGTGCCAACAAGCTCAGCCCCCCGAAAGAATCGACGACGACAAAGTAGCAGTTCCGCTTTGTCGCACTTCGCTTCCTCTGTTTCTCTTCGGTAGGGAGAGGGGGAAGGAAGGGAGGGGTGGTGAGGCGGCAACGGCCATGGCCTGCGGCATCCCTGGCTAGCAGTGGGTGGCCGGCGGCGAGGTCGACCGGGGGGGGGGGGAACACTGCAGCACGGGGTAGCGGCCGCGGCGAGGTCGACAGTGGTGGGATGGTGCGGCAAAACAGGGCAGAACAGAGCGGTGGCGGGGAGAAGAAAACGGGCAAGGGTAGTTTGGTAATAAAAACTTGACTCGCTCCCGACTCGAGTCAATATTACAAAATAAATCCCAAAAAATATTAAAAACATCAAAATTAAAATAAAATAATCGAATTCTAATGAATTATTTTATTTTATGGTATTTTACCCTATTTTTTTATATTTTTCGAGAGGGGTAGTTTTAAAATAAAAACTTGACTCGAGCCCGACTTGTGTCAATATTATGAAATAAATCTCAAAAAATATGAAAAAAATAGAGTAAAATACCATAGAATAAAATAATCCATTAGAACTAGATTATTTTATGTTATGTTATTTTACTGTATTTTTTATATTTTTTGGGATTTATTTTGTAATATTGACTTGAATCGGGAGCGAGTAAAGTTTTTATTACGAAATTGCAATCGAGTCATTTTCCCCCTACTCGCTCTCCACTAGAGTTAATATTACAAAATAAATTTTAAAAAATAAAATAAAATAATTTCGTAATAAAAATTTGACTTACTCTCAAATCGTGTCAATATTAAGATATAAATTTTGAAAATAAAATAAAATAATTTCATAATAAAAACTTGACTCGCTCTCAACTCGAGTCAATATTATAAAATAATTTAAAAAATAAAGTAATTATTTTATTTTATAGTATGTTACCCTATTTTGTTCATATTTTAAAATAAAAACTTGACTCGGTCCCGACTCGAGTTAATATTAAGAAATAAATCCTAAAAAATTTAAAAAAATATAGGAAAATACCCTAAAATAAAATAATCTAATTCTAATAGATTATTTTATTTTATGGTTTTTAATTCTAATTTTTTCTTATTTTTTGAGAGGGGTAGTTTGGTAATAAAAACTTGACGCGGTCCTAACTTTTGTTAATATTACGAAATAAATCCCAAAAAATATAAAAAAATACAGAAAAATAATATAAAATAAAATAATTGAATTATAATGGATTATTATATTTTATAGTATTTTATTTTATTTTTATATTTTTTAGGATATATTTCGTAATATTGACTCGAGTCGGGACCGAGTCACATATTTATTACGAAACTACCCCTGCCTTTTCCTCTTCCCTCCCCTGTTTCGCCGGCGACCCTGTTTTTCCACCGAGCCAGCCGATCGCCGGCCGCCCGCCGGCCACCACTGCCGGCCAACGATGCCACCGGCCAACGACGCCCCTCCCTTCTTGATTCCTTCGCGGGTGACCCAAGGTGGGCAGGACGAGTGGCGCGGCATGGGTCACTAACGATCTGCTGCTGCCGTCCTGTCATCACGGAGCATTGTCCAGGGAGAAGGGATCATCACCACCTTGGGGAAGGAACCGCCGAAATCACAGGAAACAGAGGACTTGGAGTAAAACAGAGGAGTCATGCCGTCCTTGCCGTGAAGCTTGCCGGAGTCGAGAAGTCCCCGGTGAAGACAGAGATCGATTGGAAGAAGAAAGAAGGAATCTTGCTACCACTTTTGTTGCCGGAAATTCATCAACTGCTCTGTTCTGTTATTGTTGCTGTCGTCCAAACCCGCCAACAAGAGTTCCTCATTTGTTTTGGTCGGACCGGCGCGGCGGCAGCGGGGCGGAGAACCGCGGCAAACAAATTTTTTTTTGAAAGGGTGAGGGGGGAATGTCCAGCCGTTGGATAAAATCCAACGGCTGGAACACTGCAGCACAGCCAAGATGGCTGTGCTGCAGTACAGCCTCCCCCTCCTCATATATATATATATATATATATATATATATATATATATATATATATATATATATATATATATATATATCAGAGTTAAATATAACATGCATCGATAAGCAATTATAAACTCCCATCGAACAAACCATTATCGACCACTGATAATATATAATCTAACTATAATCAAACAAGTCCAACAAAATAACTACTAATAATTATTTGATAGAGTCTCCCTTCAATGTCTCCATCCCAAGTCCCAAGTTACACTCCAAGTTGATTACATGTGGAGGCAATTCCACATTATTGATAAAATCACTAAATACACATAACAATAATGAACAAGACAATTAATCACAAAGTTTATGACTAACCTCCTGTCCAATAGATTTGACCAATCTACCAAAAATAATTTCTATTTATGATCACAACCGCTGCCATTGTCCTAAAAGGGTTGACAATACACCTAATCCCTGCCTAGACGCCAGTGTCTGAGTGCTTATTGGGTTATGTCACTTTCAAAACCTTGAAACCTAGACCATATCTTCCAACTAGGAAAGCAAAGTCCCGACATATGTCCAACATACCAATCCTAGAAACCAATGGACATAAATTGTATTAATTACTTAACATACAAGCTATACGCACCCCAGAAAACCTCCTTAGATTACTTAACTCGAAAGCTAGCAAATGCTCCCTAGAACTCAAGGATATACATTAAGGAATGTATATTTGTAACCCTCATGATACGCAATGCATGAGATGATTCACACACAAATGTAGCTCAAACACATCCATATTACATCAATAATAATCCATAATCCTTAATGATATTTTAATTAAGTCATACATTAATTTTAAACATCAGATTATAAAATGTCAAGTCAGTGTTGTGGATCTGGCTTTGAGCGCCGCGTTGCTGCTGCAGAACATCAACACATACACATGAGTGTCACGGCCCTAAAATCCCAGTCTCTTGAGTGCCGCGGTGCTAGTCTATGCAGTTCCATGAAGCTAGGATGCCCTGCCGTGGTGCTGCTGTACAAAATAGTTTTCTTAAACTTGTTTATTTCTTGGTTAGTTAACATATAATCAAATTCTAATTATTCTAATTATTATAACTGTTCAAGTATACTCGGCTGAATGGTCAATCGTGCTATCATTCCAACAAACTGTCTTTGACATGTACTATATTGAGTCATTAACACTACTGCTAATCTTGCAGAGCCTTGTAGTGGCTTCCTACTCAAAGCATCTGCTACACATTTGTTTTACCCTTGTGGTACATTATGTTGATCTTGTAATATGATAACATCTCTAACCATCTTCTTTGTCTATTGTTCAAATCCTTCTGCGTGAAGATATGTTTCAGACTCTAGTGTTTAGTCAAGAGTCTAAAAGATGTTCCATACAAGTAGTGCCTCCATATTCTGAGCGCGAATATTACTGTTGCAAGTTCTAGGTCATGTGCTGGCAAGATGCATAGACTATAACCTTATCCTTCTTTATCAAAACACAACCTAGCCCAATTCTTGAGGTATCTGTGTCAACTACAAAATCCTCATGTCCCTCTGGCAATGTGAGGACAGGCGCCGAAGTCAATCTCACCTTTAGCATTCTAAAACTTTACTCACATTCACTCGTCCATATAACTGTTCCTCCTTCCTAGTAAGCCATATAAAGAGGTTGCTATGGAAGAGAAATCCTATGTAAACTATCTGTAGTATCCAGCTAGGCCTAGGAAACTCTGAACCTCTATAGGTATCTGCGGCTGTTCCTATTGTGCTACTATATCTATCTTAGCTGGATCTACTAAGATGCCTGATGCTGAGATGACATGGCCGATAAAGTTCACTTATGATAACAAAAAATTACACTTCAAAAACTTCCCATACAATCTATGCTCTCTCATCGTCTGTAGCACAATCTTCAGATATTGCTCATGCTCTTCCTTGGACAAAGAGTGTACCGGTATGTCGTTTACAAAGACGATCACACACTGTTAGTCTTTGGGATGTCCTATGCTCTATTCTTCAACTGGTTGTATCCAGACCTCAAATCAATCTTTGAGAAGAGGACTCCTGAGCTCAACTGATCAAATAGATCATCAATGTGAGGAAGAGGATATCTGTTCTTAATAATTGTAGTTTCTATCCTTCTTCCTCACGAATAACACTACTGCACCCCCATGGAGAGACACTCAGTCTGATGAATCCTTGATCCAATAGTGTTTGTAACTGTTCCTTGAGTTCTTTGAGCTCAAGAGGTGCCATCTTGTATGGAGCTCTAGAGAGCGGTGATGTGCCTGACATCAACTCAATGGCAAGGTCTACTTCTTTGTCTGGTGGAAATCCTGTAATCTCCTCTAGGAATATAGCAGTGAATTCTCTCATCACTAGAATCTCCTCAATGCTCGACTTTTCCTCTAAACCACTCTGCTCAGCGAAATCTAACGTTGCCATTATATGCTCACTGCCTCTATTTAGTTTTCTCAGTGCATTCTGATAGGATATTTATCCTTATTCTCTATCTCTGCTCTGACCTTAGAGGAAAAAATGACATCTTCCGTGGCAAAAAGTCACTATCTTTCTTTGGCAATCTATCAGGGCTCCTTTGTTGGACATCTAGTTCATTTCAAATATCACATCAAATTCTTATAGCTTCAACAATATCAACTCAGGTACAAGTTGTTACTATTGAATCTCAACAGGGACATTATGCACACACTCACTCATAGCTATCACACTACCAGTGGGAGTGGACAATAATAGTGAATGTCCTAATTCTTCTATCTTATATCCAATTCTACTCATGTGTATGTATGAAATAAATGAATGTGTGTAGCTAGAATTAAATAAGACTCGTGCAAGTACAAAGTCCACTGAAAGCATAACTATCACAACTGTTGTATCCTCAAGTGCCTCTCCCACTATGGCTACATACATCCTCACTGGTTGCTGCTGTGCTAGAGCAGGAGATGGTGCTGGTGTTACCGCTTGATTTTGTTTCCTTTGATTCTGAGCTAGCGGTGCTTGTCGTCTACCCCTCTACTGTCTAGCTTGCAATGCAGCCAAGTTCTAACCCAAATTTTGTTGTCTCGGTGGCTATTGGTCTCCACCTCTTCGCCGTTGCTGCTGCTAGAGAGTTGGGAGTTAAAGTCTCTATTGAGACTACTAGTTCTAGCCAATTGGACATGTTGCGGCTTTATGCCCTGGCTGACCGCAACTATAGCATACCTTAGTGCCTACTCTGCACTCTACGACTCGATGTCTTGAGGTTGATGATGGGCAAATATGAAATTTTGCACTAAATCCCACCATACTCTAGCTTCATCTTAGAATGCCTCTGTAATGATGCGTACTCTGTGCTCCATTGGACATACCATACTATCAAACACTCCTATGACTGATGACATCCACAGAAATGCCTCTTCTATATCCAACTTTCCAAAGAAAGGTCGTCCACCATTCTTCATGAACCTTTTATATTGCCACATGTCCAAATTCTTTGTATCCACTGATCTGTTAGATCCTTCTTCTATCTCATATTGCAAAAACATTGGCCTGGTACCTGCTAGTACACTATCACATTTTACAGCTCTACTTCCACCTGCAGTCTGGCCGCTACCTACTATTGTGGGTCCACTGACATTAGGTCCAAGTTTTAACTGAAGTGGGGCAAATAGAGGAGCCGTTGTTGAAGTGGTCCTCTATTGTAGTGGTGGAGGAGGAGGCAGCGGCAGAGGGCCCATGGGAAATACTGGCTCTCCTCGTGCCTCTTCATCCACTGCTGGTCTCTTCTCAGCTTTGGTTACAAAAGGGCTATCTAGCTGAGCTCTCTCTTGAATTCCTCTTGGTTTTGCTGCATTTGTATCTGAACTTCAACCAATCTAGCAATCGCTGCATCCATCTCCTACCGACTACTTCTACTGCGGTGACTATCACGGCGACGACTCTTACTATGTTGACTAATTGAAACTGACACACTAGTATTTTTTGGTGGCATGGTAGTCCTTGATCGACTAGATGTTGTGTTACTGTAGCCATGGCTGAGACTGTATGGTCTGGGCAATGGAGGGGATGGGGCTTTGATTTATGTCCTACGAATCTATTTCACGATTCTGCTAGTAATCCCTACTTTAACTTGATCACTTTGCCACACCACTGATTGATAAGAAATTTTGCAAACCAAAAACATTAAGACAAAAAAATACACGTCGGCACATCTCGGAGCAGCTTTTGCAAACATGTAACCTATAATACATCTACCATCTTAATCAACCAAGGGTTAGCTCTAATACCAAGACTGTAACACCCTATTTTGGTTCACCTATAAACTAATTAGGAAATGTTATCAGTGATCGAACCATTCGCTAATGTACTTGATCCAGTTAAGCCGACCTGGATCTACCCTTGGCATCTCATGATAGTGATGCAAGCATACAATGCACAAATGAGATGCTTAGGTTATAACGTTGTTGTAGATGCATGCTATGATATGCAATTATGTATAAAACAAATTGATCCGGTTAAGCCGACCTGGATCTACCCTTGGCATCTCATGATAGTGATGCAAGCATATAATGCACAAATGAGATACTTAGGTTATAACGTTGTTGTAGATGCATGCTATGATATGCAATTATGTATAAAACAAACCAAAGAAGTGAAAAGTTTAAAGAAAATAACTATTTTTAAAATAAAACGGACAGAGTCTCCCCTAAAAGTGGAATAGGGACCACCCTATCTACAACAAACAATGTATGTATATATATATATATATATATATATATATATATATATATACAATAAAATAGAAAACGCAGTTAAAAATAGGACATTTCTCTCAGCCTTTCAATTCCATTCATTTCTGATCTTCTGAGTTGAATCTAGACTCCATTGCTCATCCTGTTTATTTCTTTTCATAGTTTTTAAATCACATGCAAAATATTTTATCCATTCATAGAAATAACATTTAAATTGCATCATTCAAAATAATTCCACATTCAACATCATCAATTACATTCGCCAGGTACATGTGTGCATAATTTCATTGCTCCTCATCCACAGTCTCGACAGTGCTCAATCTTCAAGGTTCTCAACCACATAGATAATAAAAAATGTCACCATGAATATTACAGATCTAGAAATAACTAATAACAAACTGACACAGAAGAGCTAACCCTCATGTTGAATGAAAATATTCTTATGTCTTCCTCATAGAATCTCTCATAAGGGCACTAATTAGGAGTCGTCAATGTTGCACAACAGTGTCCCTTTCTTTCTCATCTCATCCTTTGGCAAATTTAAACTATCCCTTGAGCAGGAAAATCAATCTCTATTCTTTCATCCCTCTACATCCTCTATATCACTTTTGGCCATGAGTACAAAGGCCGAGTATTCTCAACTATGTGCCTTCAGTACCCTTACAAACTACAAGTCTAGACATGCACTACATAGCAGTACCCCTAAAACTCAACACTTCTCCGGGTTCAAGGAACTCAAATGTGAAATCCCTCAACTTAGTCCCACATCTAATACCTATTGGGAGAAGATCTTGTTTATAGGTGGGAATGAACTATAGATCTTTAACTTGGTTAACCACTTTTGAAGAAATGACTTAGGACCATTATATTGTACTTCAGGCCAGGTCGTTACTAATGTATCAGAGCAAGCTGGTTTTGTGTTAGATGGTGGGATGGACTATGGATGTTGGCTAAGGCTGCCAGTCATAGGCTAGAGAAGGACGTATGCTAAGGCTAGCAACATGCCGAGTGTAGGAATTTTGGGGACGAAATTTCCTAAGATGGGTGGATTGTGAGACCCTTTAACTTAGTCCCACATCTAATACCTACCAGGAGAAGATCATGTTTATAAGTGGGAATGAACTATAGATCTTTAACTTAGTTAACCACTTTTAAAAAAATGACTTAAGCCCATTATAGTACACTTTGGGTCGGGTTGTTATATCAAAGGTGGACTTATCAGAATCCCTCGGAAATGGAATAGATGCACACCAAATCCAGAGTTCACTTTGACTAATGCACGCTCTTTCTCAAGACGCGGTTGTTGGTTTTCCCTTGTCTCACATCTCATTGAAAACTCAAAAAACTATACTTTGCTTGGGTAGGGATATTTATATAATAAGCCCAAAGGCATCATGCTCTAGATTTGAGTTTTAAAAAATGAACTTGAGGGATCTCATTCTCGATGGTTATTAATCTGAAAATTCCATGCAACTATATGGCCTGTGTGGAGTGGGATACAATAAATCCACCACTCGGGGGATTACATTCTAATTCTCACACATATCACAATAATTGATAATATACGATACAATTAAATTTAAATTGGGTATACCTAGCATCATTGAAGATGGTGGCGACAGTGAATGATTGACCAACGGTTGATTAGGGTTCAACAAGGTGGTGTGGGGTTCGAGCCAAACCGTGGGAGATGCATGATGGTAATTGTCGTCCAGCGACAATACACGGTTGGTTGGTGGCAGTGCTTTGCTCCCGCTAACCGAACAGCAAGGGAGAAGGGATGGGTCCTAGCAGGCACAACAAGGAGAGGAGGTTGACGTGCATCACTGCAATCTGGCAAGGAATCGTTTGCTCTGGCATGCTTCCGAGGTAGTGAAAGTGGTGGTTCTAAGAGGAAGAGAAAGACATCAGGAGTGACTTGGCTGGGCTCCCACTTGGGCAAAACATATGAGGGGAAGACGACCTAGGTCGAGCCCAAAATAGGGGAAGAAATGCTTGGTGAGGCAAGAAAAGTGGCAGCAATCTCATCCCTGATCGGCGCCTCAAGTCAGACAGAGGTTGATGATGACAACGAAGGGTAGACAGCAAGACGGCAAGACGGCAGGCGCAAGGCACAGCCGGCAGTGGTGGCATGGCAAAAGCAGAGGGAGGGGAGGTGTTGGGTGGCAACAATGACGGGGGGAAGGAAAAACACAAGTGGTTGAGAGAGGTCTAAGGTGATGGCAGTTTCATAAGTTAAACTTGGCTCGTCTTGGACGCGAGTCAAAAATAATAAATAAATTCTAAAAGAAATACAACTCATCCAAAATACTGTGAGATCCCTCAACTTAATCCAACATCTACTTTCTAATGGGAGAAGACTTGGTTATAAGTGAGAATGGACTATAGATCTTTAACTTGGGTTAAATATTTTAAAGAAATAACTTAGGCCCATTATGTTGCACTTTGGGCCGGGTCGTTACAAATGGTATCAGAGCAACCTGGTTACGTGTTAGATGATGGGCTGGACTAGGGACATTGGCTAGGCTGACGGTCACAGGCCAAAGAAGGTCATGGGCTGGGGTTAGCAACGGGCCAAGTATAGGAATTTTGGGGACAAAATTTCCTAAGGTGGGTTGATTGTGAGATCCCTCAATTTAATCCCACATCTAATACCTATTGGGAGAAAATCCTGTTTATAGATGAGAATTGACTATAGATCTTTAACTTGGGTTAACCATTTTAAAGAAATGACTTAGGCCCATTACATTACACTTTGGGCCGGGTCGTTATAAATACTAACTTACACGAATTCTATTGTCAAATGCATAAAATAAAAATAAAAATGGCATACCGGCCTCAGCTCAGCACGTGTGTTCTAAAATAGACTCGACTAAAAATAGCAGTCGAAACCCTGACTTGCATTGTGGGTTGTGGGTTTTACAGTGTTATGTGGTCGCAAAGAGCCAATCAATGATGACCCATTTTCAACTAGGAGAATTAGCCAATCAAAAGAGAAGAAAAATTTAAAAAATACAATAAAAATACCTCCTGCAAAAGGGTTGTGCGTTAGTATCTTGCCAGCCATACTTAAAAATACCTGTGATTATGTATAAATACTCTGTAGCACCACTCTCGATTATACCCACTATATTGCCTTCTCCAAAACTGGTACAGCTTAGACTTTTGTACCATTTTTTCTATACCAATTTCTTAATCTAAAATTTTTACAAAATTAAACTTATTGTTAAAAATTACTTTATTTTTATCATTATTTAATAAAATATTAATGATAAAGTGCATTTCAAATATTTAATCAAATATTTTATTTATAGCTCTAGAATCTGGTTAGATCTAGTTCGATCTGGCTGAGCCAAATATATCCTGTATCGGCTATAAAATTGATATGATAACTGGTACCCTATTTAAAATTATGGTTTCACCGTAGAGGTGCTTAATTTGGGCCATCCTTATAATGGAAGACCTAAAGGGTGCAGAAAGTTTTCTTGATGCATTGCTTAGAAAACCTTTATATATATATATATATATATATATATATGAGATGCTATTGTCTAAGCTAGGGAAGAAAATTTTTATGCCCCAATGTTTGATCTGGGTCATTTGATTATAAGACTGTTCAAATCTATTCTTTTCGGGAAAAAAATCTAAACCCCTCCCCCCAATAGTACCGACGACGGCCGCACAACCTGGCTATCCCCTGAAAAATAAAAAAGTAGTTGGTCGCTGGTGGATTTGGCCGCCGGCCATGTTTAGTTACAGTGGGTTGAACTTGATGACCAGACCTAGCCTATAGTAGCCAGACCTGGCCACGCATGAAAAAAGTGGCCGACAGCCAGTTCCAACCACGGTTAGCCAGGCCTAGCTGCCATAGACATCAACGGCGGCTAGGCCTAGCTGCCGCCGACATTAACAGTGGCCAAGCCGGGCCGACCATGGCCGGAACCTGGCCACTAATGAAGGAGGGTGAATGGGTGTTTTGTTTGTTTTTTTCTTTATCAAATATGGGTTGTTCCGTATGATCAGACGACCTAAATTAAAGTTGGGGGTAGAGAACTTTCTTTGCCCTTATCTAAGATAAAAAATAAATATATATATATATATATATATATATATATATATATATTATGGGGGGGGGGTAGAGAACTTTCTTTGCCCATCTTGGCTATGCTGCAGTGTTCCAGCCGTTGGATTTTATCCAACGGCTGGACATTCCCCCCTCACCCTTCCAAAAAAAAAAAATTGTTTTGCCGCGCCGCTCCGCCCCGCCGCCGCCGCGCCGCTCCGACCAGTGCTGTCACCGCCTCGCCACCGTCGTCAAGTCCGGCATCCTCCACGTCCCCTCCCGCCGCGCCCTCCACGTCCCGGCTGCCCCCCCCCCCATGCCGCGCCACTTTTCCTGCCCACCTTGGGTCACCCGGGAAGGAATCAAGAAGGGAGGGGCGTCGTTGGCCGGTGGCATCGTTGGCCGGCAGTGGGCGGCCGGCGATCGGCTGGCTCGGTGGAAAAACAGGGTCGCCGGCGAAACAGGGGAGGGAAGAGGAAAAGGCAGGGGTAGTTTCGTAATAAAAATTTGACTCGGTCCCGACTCGAGTCAATATTACGAAATATATCCTAAAAAATATAAAATAAAATAAAATACCATAAAATATAATAATCCATTATAATTCAATTATTTTATTTTATGATATTTTTCTGTATTTTTTTATATTTTTTGGGATTTATTTCGTAATATTGACACAAGTTAGGACCGAGTCAAGTTTTTATTACCAAACTACCCCTCTCAAAAAATATGAAAAAAATAGAATTAAAAACCATAAAATAAAATAATCTATTAGAATTAGATTATTTTATTTTAGGGTATTTTCCTATACTTGTTTTAAAATTTTTAGGATTTATTTCATAATATTAACTCGAGTCGGGACCGAGTCAAGTTTTTATTTTAAAATATGAACAAAATAGGGTAACATACTATAAAATAAAATAATCCATTATAATTCGATTATTTTATTTTATGATATTTTCCTGTATTTTTTTAATATTTTCGGCATTTATTTTGTAATATTGACTCGAGTCGGGACCGAGTCAAATTTTTATTATAAAAAATTAACCCGCTGTAGATTCAAGCCACTGTTATAAAATAAATTATATATATATATATATATAATAATTTTATAATAAAAGTGTGACTCGCTCTCGAGGTCGCCAGCGGGCAACCGGTAGCTGTACTGCAGTCAATATTACGATCTAAATTTATAAAATTTATAAAATAATTTTACGATCTAAATTTATAAAATAATTTTGTAATAAAAACTTGACTCGCTTGCGACCTAAGTCAATATTATGAAATAAATTTAAATATATATATATAAAATAAGTTCGTAAAAGAAACTTGACTCGCTCACGGTCAATATTTTACGACTTGCTCTTGAAGTCGCCAACGAGTGGCCGGCGGCGAGGTCACTAGCGATTGTGTGGCACGGCAAAGGGTGGAAAAACAGAGTCGCCGGCAAAATAAAGGAGGGAGGAGGAAATTGGCAGGGGTAATTTCGTAATAAAAATTTGACTCGCTCTCGACTCTAGTTAATATTGCGAAATATATCCCGAAAAATATAATAAAATATAATAAAATACCATAAAATAAAATAATTGAGTTCTAATTGATTATTTTATCTTATGGTATTTTTATCTATTTTTTCATTTTTTTCTAGATTTATTTCGTGATATTGACACAAGTTGGGAAGGAAATGGGCAGGGGTAGTTTTGTAATAAAAACTTGACTCGGTCCAGACTAGAGTCAATATTACGAAATAATTCCCTAAAAATGTAAAAAATTCAGGAAAATTCCAAAAAATAAAATAATCAAATTATAATGGATTATTTTATTTTATGGTATTTTACCCTGTTTTTTCATATTTTTCAAGAGGAGTAGTTTTAAAATAAAAGCCTGACTCAACTCGATCAATATTACGAAATATATCTCAAAAAATATGAAAAAATAGATTAAAATACCATAAAATAAAATAATCTATTAGAACTTGATTATTTTATTTTATCGTATTTTACTATATTTTTTTGTATTTTTGGGATATATTTTATAATATTAACTCAAGTCGGGAGCGAGTCAAGTTTTAATTACGAAATTGCCATTGAGCTCCCCGACCTCCCCTATTTCTCCTCTGTTTTTGCCGCTCCACCCACGACCGCCGGTGACCTCGCCGCCGCCGTCGCCTCTGCAAAGCACCACCTTTTGTACTGCTCGTTGCCCAACCTCTGCACCTCCTTCGGATCGCCGCTCACTACCGACCTCCTTGCCATCGCCCTCCTCGCCATCACCACCACCCCCGCAACCTGAATGTCCCCGCCCCCGGCGATGCCACGCCCCAGGCTGCAGCCGTCAACGACTGCTTCCGGATCCGCCCCGATGAAAAAGGCGTGCGACGTCGCTGAAGAGGTGGAGCGGGAGTGGGCATGGCCGGGGCGGCGGCAGCGATCGGAGTTGGTGGAGCGGGAGTGGGCCGGCGGTGGTGAGGATATGTTAGGAGGGATTTTATTTCCAGCCGTTGGATAGAATCCAACAGCTGGAAAAAGTGAAGCACAGCCATCTTGGCTGTGCTCCATCACAAGAACTTTTTTTCCATATATATATATATATATATATATATATATATATAAAAATAATTATATGTGCCATGGCTTTATATGAGCCAAGCTCATCTAAACCATTTGTTTTCTACGCCATGTTTAATTTGAGCCATTCGATTATAAGGACGGCATAGATCAAAATAGTAAAAACCCTAACCCTAACCCTTCCCATCCTCGGTGGCGGCAGTAGCACAAAGGCGGCGACAAGGGTAGGGAGGCAGCGATGGGGGCGTGGAGGCGGCGATGGGGTGGCAAGGAGGCGGCAGGGAGGTGGCGACGAGGGTAGGGAGGCTGCAATGATGATGAGGGTAGGGAGGCGGTGACAGTGGCAGGGAGGCGGCAATGGGGGCGTGAGGCAGCATGGAGGTGGCGACAGGGGCCAGGAAGGCGGTGATGGGCAGGCTGCCCGCCCTGTGGCCGCCATCCTGGCCCCCGTCGCCACCTCCTTGCCCTCGTCACCATTTCTGCCTCCTTGCCACCGTCGCCGTCGCCGCCTCCTTGCCACCCCATCGCCGCCTTCTTGCCCTCGTTGCCGTCACCACCTCCCTACCACCGTCGCTCGCCTCCCTGTGTAACACCCCAAATTCGGTCCACACTTGTGAACCGAACCGGCATGTTACAGGCCCCGGTTAGGTCGGCTAACCCGAACCTAACTCATGTGGATCCAATCTCGGCGTCTTAAGATGAAGATACGATCCATCATGAATGAATAAATACGCAAAATCCTAACATGGTACTACATGAATGACAAGCAATTCAAAATACACACCAATACAGTTACGATCAAAATTCTGAAATAAAACAGACAGGGTCTCCCCTAAAAGTGCGATTAGGGTCCCCCTGTCAAAATAATATATACAAGTATATAAGCATATATCAACAATTTCATTACACACAATCTGATATACTATAAGCTCATTCTGGAACTTGGGTCCTAACCCATCATACTTTTGCTGCGCTACTGTGATCATCTCATTTCGTATCATTATCATGCCTCAAACATTTAATCATAGCATGTTTATTAAACAACATCATAAACAAAACATGAAACATTCAATCACCCAATATGTGTGTGCAGAAGACCTTATTGCTCCTCCGTCCCGGCCGGCACATCCATCTCGTGCTCATCACCTACATATATATAAGAAAAACGTCAGTAACAAGCGTTACTGGTCCGAAAAGAAAATAACTATAGCAAACTGGCTATGAGAGCAAACTCTCATATGAAAGAAAACCATATACTTCCTCAAGAACACTCTGAAGGGCACTACTGAGGAGCCACTGGGCTGCAGACCCGGTAGCATCCCGAACTTACTGCTCTGCTGCTGGTACTGTGCTACTCTCAGCACTTCTTTTTCAGTACTTCTCGTGAAACTTTATCCTAAGCCCTCTCCTTACCTCCATATTTCTCCTGGCCTTGAGCACGAAGGCCGAGTACTCTCAGGCAGTCGCCTTTAGTACCCTTTGAACCACAAGTCCGGACATGCGCTGTACTAAACAGTACCCGTAAACCTCCACGTTCTCCGGGTGTGAGGAACTCAAACGCGGAGTTGTCAGGATCCCTCGGGAATGGAACAGTCCGCTGGCACTAATCCAGAGCCCGCTTTGACTGTCACGGCATCCTCTGCATGGTACGTGCAGTCGATTTCTCCATCTCTCGTCTCACTGAAAACGCGAAAACTACATATATATAGGGCTGGGTAGGGATTCATATAATAGGCCCGAAGGCAACTTGTGGTGGATCTTGTTTTCGAAATCAACCTCGAGGGATCTCATCCTCGAGGGGTTATTAATCCGGAAAATGTTCGGTTAAATGGCCCGAGTTAAGTGGGATCCGATAAAACGCCACTTAACCCGTCCTGCAGACAATAAATCAAACATACAATAGACAAGATCATAAAAATCAGAGAGAAGTCCTAACGGACCTGGTAGAAGCTCCAAGCGTGTCATCGCGCCTAAGCGGCGAGCTCCTACTCCGTACCTACACATCAAAACTAAATACTAACGCCCGCTAACTAAATGATGCATCAAACTCAATAACATCACAATCACAATGCAAGCATCCATCAACATAACAATCAGAAAATCATAAAAATTAATTAATCCTAGCTCATCCTATTCATACTAATTTTATTACGTGTCTGTAACTTATGTCGTGGTCACTTATCATGCTCTGACCTGATCTACTTCATTAGATCGCTTACTCTTCACTCACACTTAATCTCATCATGCAACTCATCGTTTCATCCATCATTAAACATTAATCACATCACTAATCATAAATATGAAAATAATTCTACCCATCCTATTCCTACCAATTTTATTGTATTTTTCCTAAGTTACATTACTCGATTAGCATGCTCAACTCGATCTACCTCATTAGATCACTTACTATTCATTCACTAACAATCTCATCATGCACATCTTTACTTTATTCATGGTCAAGACATTAATCATGATAATTAATCAACCCTAGCACGCTATGCTAACAATTATCATCAATTTTAAATAATCAAATCGGAGGTAATTATACCTCACGTCGTCGGCAATCGGCGACGGCTAGGGTTCCGTCGCGCGTCTCGGAGCTCGAATTCGGCGCTCATCGGCGTCCGAAGCTCGATCGGGCTCCGACTGGGTGAGCCCCGCGGAAGATCCGGTGAATTCCAGCGAATTCCAGAAATTCCGATTTTCCGGCGGTTTTCCGGCAGCTACTGGCGGTTTTCCGGCGGCTTCCGGTGGTTTTCCGGCGACAATCGCCGGCGGCGTCTACTGGTCGGAAAGGGGTCGTGTTGGGTACCCTCGGAACCGGCTCGGCGAGCCCGACTCATCTATGACCTCAGCGTGGCCAATGGAGGTGGCGGCTCGCCGGAAAATGGCAAAACAGAGCCGGCGGCGATGGGTCGCTAGATCCGGCCGGCCACGGCGGCGATGGCCTCCGTTCCAGTCGAGGAGGGTCGCTGGGTGGTCGAGTGGTGCTGAGGCGACCGACCGGATCGACGGCGGCGACGGTCGCCGGCGGCGGAATCGGCGACGCGAAGCGCAACGCGGGCGCGGCGTTACGGCGTGGCGATTCCTCGCGTCGCGGCGGTCCGATGAGGGCCGGACCTAGTCGGGGCGGCAAGGCGACGTCGTCGCCGAGCTGGGCGGCGTCGGTCGACGGCCAGGCGGCGCCGACAGCGGCGGTGGTGGCGCGCGAACAGGGGCGGCGCGGCACGAGGGTTTGGGCGTGGGGAGAAAAGGTCGGGGCGGAGAAGAAAGGTTGGGTGGCAAACTCGTAATTAAGACTTGACTCGTCTCCGGCTCGAGTCAAGTATAATAACTAAGTCGTATTAAATCCTAAAAAAATTCATAAAAATCGGGAAAAATCCCGTAAAATCAAACAATACCAAAACATCATAATGATATGCTCTAGAACTATCAACCCACCCAAAATGCCCGTAACGCATCCTAACGCGATAAACGGCCTAAAACTAATTCTACGATCCATTATATATAAAAATAATAAAAAAATGACTGGCATACTCTCATATATTCTGATAACTCATTCTGTTCTGCTGTGTTCATGACGTTATCATCATATACTTGGGTACGCATGACCCTCATAGCTCATACACGCGACTGGCATCGGCTCGGTACACGTGTCCTGAAACTGACTCAACTCGAAAAATAACGGTCGACCCGACCGGTTCTGAATATAAAACCCTAACTCGAATCGTGGGTTTTACACCCTGCCCCCATTGCTGCCTTCCTACCGCCGCCGGAGTCGTCGTCGCCACCGCCCAGGAT
Organism: Piper betle; assembly: GCA_033002965.1. NCBI lineage: Eukaryota > Viridiplantae > Streptophyta > Magnoliopsida > Piperales > Piperaceae > Piper > Piper betle. The sequence continues at coordinate 17,658 of JAURVB010000398.1, forward strand.
GGGAAGGGTTAGGGTTAGGCTTTTTATTTCTTTGATCTGAGCCGCCCTTATAATCGGACAACTTAGATAAAACATGGTGCAGAAAACTTTTCTGCACTGTGTTGAAGAATAACCACTCTCTCTCTCTCTCTCTCTCTCTCTCTATATATATATATATATATATATATATATATATCTATAAAAATACAATCTCATTCACTCATTTATTCTGTCATTCGAAAATGAGTGATATCTTTATAAGTTGTGCATCAATATATAGATGAGGGGGTTTTGACCACTATGGACTCAAACTAGGGTTTAGCCAGTTTTCTGGAGTGGGGTCAAACCACTTGGAAGGCATGACTAATATTTTAAGTAATAATGGAATCCCTAGCATGAGGTGAAGATAACAAAGTATTTTTTGGACTTTTGAAAACAATTCTCTCTTATGATGATTGGCTTTTATTTCCTTATATTGTAAAAGTCAGCAATTAAGTTTGACTATCTTTTTAAATCATTTAATATAAAATGATGTTGTTAGCATGTAAAATGATTTTTAGCTGGTTTACAATTGACTCCACACCAACCAAGTTAAATTTAGGCCTTAAATTTTTAAACTACCCTTGGCTTGATGAAGGAGGATTGTTATTTGACTTATTTTTAAGATTATGAGCTCTACACATCATAGTTTCAAAACTCACTTATGACTCTAAAAATTTCACTTCATTCCTTGGCTTCCGGAGTTAAATTATGTAAATGACTCCCTATTGACATATTTTATGATCAACTCCTTAAATCTCTTTATAAACTATTACCAAGTCAGGTAAAAATAGGGTTTGAAGATATTTTTTTATTTTAAATCAATAATTTAGATAACACAAATTATATATTTATTAATTTCAAATGTCAAAATAAACAATATCTATTAATTTGATATATCCTTTTGTTTGTTGATTGAAAAATTAATATAATTGACTTTGAGTCAAATTGAGTTAATTTCGAGTCAATTCACTCATAAGGATTTTAAAGCCCAAATTTTTAAGAATAGGCCACTTCAAAATGTTTAGACTATTTTGGTGCCTTGAACTCTTTTAGGCTCACTCTACTCTAGTTTCCACGTTACACTCGTTGCCACTTTTTACCACGTTAGATTCCTTCGGGCTCACTGTATAACAAATTATGTGTGACTTGAAATTTGCTTGAAATTCCAAAGCCAAGCATGAAATACTCCATTAGCACCTTGTAGGTGATGAATGAAAAGTATGAATAATTTGCCGCCATGCTTTTGTTTCTTATAACCCAAGTCAATCATTCGACTAATTGACCCCATTTATAAATCGATCAATCAAAAAGTTGACCACAAAAAATTAAAGGGTCAACATTATGCGTCTCTAAAATTATCAACAAAGCACAACTAATATACATTGAGTTTATATATTTATATGCACATGACGGACCTAGCTAGCGATATGACATAATCTATTTATTTGTATATTAATTAATACATAAAATATAGGATTTTTGATATGGTATTACTACTACGTGTCCACTAATTATTTTATAATATTATTTTTTATATTTTTTTATTAATAAAAAATTACTTTTTCATTGTAATTAAAATTTATTTTGAAATATTTAATACTTTAATATTGTAACTAGGATTTATTTTGTCACGTGTGCTGTATGTGTCATCTAATTATTTTATAATATTATTATTTATTATTTATTAGTAAAAATTTTACTTTTTTATTATAATTAAGATTTGTTTTGAATCCTTTAATATTTTCTAATTAGGATTTATTTTGCCATGTGTCATCTAATTAGTTTATAATATTAACTTTTAGTTTTTTATTAATAAAAATATTACTTTCTTATTGTAATTAAGATTTGTTTAACATTTTTTAAATATTTTCCTATTGTAATTAAAAAAATTTTGATTTTTTTTATAATTAAGATTTAGTTCGAATCTTTTAGCCGCGCATCAAGCGTGTCAGCTTCTAGTAATCATATAATTAGAAGACCAATTTCTCCATGCACAATGAACCGATCGGTTACATCAAGACGTTTGAACCTAATTAGTTAATTTCCAATATAGAATGAATGCTCGTCTGAAACAAAAGTCTCTGATCAATCATATCTGCTGCAATTTCAACGGACCTTGTATCATGTTTTCGATCCGATGCATCGGAAAAATCTAAATTTATATCTTCGAGTCGATTTCAAGCTGACTTTCCACTCTTAATATACTCAACGTGTATTTGTATTCGTGTAATGCTAAAATATATTTTCGAAATTTCTATCCAATTTCATATTTATAATCATGAATTTTTTATTATTTTATTTTATTTCGAATTTGTATTTACAAAAATTATTATTACAAATAAATGTAAACAGGGCACTATTGGGCTTCGCCCTCTTTTAACTGGGCCAGATAGAACTCACAATTTGCATGTACATTGGGCCCACCTTATAAACGTACCACACGGCCGTAACCTGTGTAAGCAACTTTTGAAGCCCATCTCTGTCTTGCAAAATCTACGTGAAGATTTTTATCCATCTTTCTGCTGTTTATATATTGGAGTTCGGTGACTGCAGGTGAGACTTCCAATGTTGATATGATGTTTACATCATGTTCCGAATTTCTTTTGGTTTCCCTTTAAACATTGTTTTGCTGTTCTAGTGAATTTGCTTTATTAATTAGTTGGGCTCCGTGGATAGTTAAATACAGCAGCTTATCATCTTTACGTTAAGTGTTTCAATTGCATTAGTATTTAGTATTCTGCACTCTCTTCTGTAATTGTTGTTGAAGATCATGTTGTTCGATCGGCGTCAATTTTGTCACTGTTTGAATGGAGAACTGTATTACTGTTAATATATATGAATGAGTCCAAACTAGAAAGTTGAACATGGAATTAATAATGTGATTTCAGAATATCAAATGAAATAACTTGGCTTATAGAGATGGCTGGGGAGAAGTGCCCGAGGATGTAGTTTATCTTGTTGCAAAGAGATTTGCCGTTCTTGTTGAAAGCAGTATTCGGTTTGGGGCAGTTTGCCGTTCTTGGCACGAACTCAGTATGACATAAAGAGGCGCTGCTATGGATGTTGCTGTTGTAAATTTAACTTAATCAAATTATAGGTGAAAAAAACATCGTAATAAAACCTTATTCTTTATATTAAATTATCAAGAAAAAAATGACGAAAATATACCTTAATCTATAAAAGTAAAATAATTCTTAACTTTTTAGAATTTTGCTCGTCCAAATTCAAAACAGGTTTTCCAAAACCAAAATTTTTGGATGATGAGATGCTACAAAGAAAAATTACAGGCGAATTTGGGGACTATAATCGTATTTATCCTTATTTTTATAATTTTAATTTAACCCATCATAAATTAAAAATTACAAAAATGATATCTACATATATTTATCCATATTTATTTTTTAATGGTCCATTAATCTTAATTTTAATAAATCAATTTAATTTAGATCAAACTTTAATAATAGCATATGATACAATTACATATACATGTATATGTACATCTAAAATCGAACAATTTCTTACTTGAATTATATATATAAAGATAATTATATATCACAATGTAACCTTATGAGCTTCAAAATAATATATGCTATTATTCTAAAAATAATATACGCTATTATTCTAAAAATAACAATCTCATCTATTAATTATGTTAATATATATCGTAATTAAATCTATCCATGGTCACATATATCAATATAATTAAATAATATAGATCAAGTATAGATGTGTCGCATAAAAATTATATATAATTTGATCTAAACATGCATATTTTCAACTAGTCCAACTTTATGAGATCACCAAAATAGAATAAAACATAAGCTAAATACTGCAACAAAACAAACTCTCACTAAAACACTATATCATCAAATGATGCTATATTTATATGAGCAACATGCTCATGAAAGACTTTAGGTGATAAATTTTTAGTAAGCGGATCCGTAACAATAAAGTCTGTCTTAATATGCTCTACATAAACTTTACCAAAATTTTACCACTTTAAACTATTTCTTTCACAACAAGGAATTTAATCTCTATATGTGTTGATTTAGATGAAATCCTATTATTGTTTAAATATGGTACCGTAAACTGATTGTCCGAAAATAATGGTCTTTCAATATTATTAATATTGCGCATACCTTTGATAAAATTCCGCATTAGGATTGCTCATACTGAGAAAATACCTTTAAGGGGTTAGAAAGGACCGGCTCCAGCAGCAACTTGACAGCATCCAAGGGTAATGAGGTGACGGGGGTGCCGATCTATGCACGGCAAGGAGGCGAAGTCTTCCTTAGTTCCTGGTTATGGCGACAGCATGACTGCAAGTCTGTGGCTCCCTCTTGGCAACAACGAAACAGTGACAAGAATGGCTCCTCCTCGACAAGCTTTCGTGGTGAAGGTGATCAGCAAGGCGGCAGCAGCTCACGGCTGAGTCTGATAATGGCCACGGGAAGTCCTACAGCGACGCGGGTGGAGCAACCGAAAGGCTCCAAGGCAGTGTGAGGCAAGGTGTCGGCAGTGATGAAGTCTCCTATCCCCGGCAAGGCTCCGGTATTACTCCTTCGTGGCAGCAATGAGACAGCACGGCAGGCAATGAACTCCAAGCAGCAGCAGCTGTGCAGCACACTCGCCTTTTCCTGGTGAAGTAGCGTGCAGCAACAACTCCTCCCAAACGACTCTGGCACAAGACGTGACAAGGTTAGCGAGCTTTCTCCCTCCGGTGTAGAAGCTAAGGTATGGTACAGCAATTCAACGCTTGGGCTTGGCTTCGAATTTTGGCGGCAGCGTCTCCGAAGGTGGTGGCTGCTCTCCCTTGGCAAGGCAACGGAGCGCTGTCCCTTGTAGTGTTGCCACCCGGTCGAGTTTGGTCCGGGTTTTGTATACCCAGACCCAAAACCAATAATAAAACCTCCGAAACCAATAATAAAACCCGTACCTAATAGGCCAGGACCCGACCCATTATCCTGACAAAAAAATGAAACGTACTGTAAAAAACTAATTCCAAAACCTGTGATGAATAGATATCATATACGTAAAACACATAATGCATGTCTTCTCATGTCGCATTTTTATTTTTTAGATATATAATATACAAGACATTACAACTTTCAAATATCAAGCCAATTCAAAAATATAAAATCTTCAAAAATACAATCCATAAGTGTAGTGATTTGAAGATGTTAGGAAAATAAAAAGCCTTTAAGTTGCTCACTAGTCACTCCCTCTCGCCTCTCCTCCCCCTCCCCTGGTCACCCTTTTCCTATCTTCCACCTCGCCTTGCCACCCCTTATGGGGCCTCCCCTCTTCCCCACTTGCCCCACCCATCCCCTTTTTTTTGTTGGGTTTATCTTACATCAGTCTGTAGAGTTGTTAGTGACTTATATATAGACTAATGAGAAAATTTTATTTTTTGAGTTAACTTTTGGATTAATAAAGACTCATAACACCTATTATGAGTTTCCTTTGGTTGTTTAAAGTCCATTTTAGGGGCCCGAAGGGTCCAATAGTGGTTTCGAAGTTTGGGTGGGGCCCAAAGGGCCTAATAAGTGGTATCAAAGCTAAGTTCGAGCCGGGTTTGTCTACGCTGATTGTTGTTGTTTCCTTCATGGGTTCCACCTGATGATTTAAAGAGGAGTTTGTCAAGTAAGTGCCATCTGATTTAAGGGGAGTGTGTTAGACGATGATGGTTTTGGGCCACGTCCGATGTGTGAAGGGGAGTTGTTGGGTTTATCCCACATCGGTCGTAGAGGTTGTTGGTAACTTGTATATAGGCTAATGGGAAAACTTTATTCCTTGAGGCAGTTTTTGGATTAAGAGAGGCTTGTGACACCTATTGCGAGTTTTTTTTGGTTGTTTAAAGTCTCTGTTGGGGGCCGGAAGGGTCCAACAGTATTACAGAGCTTGGGTGGGGGCCCAAAGGGCCCAACGTCTCCCACCACCACACCCCGTAAACCCCTCTCCCTTGTTGCCTCTCCCTCTCTCCCACTCCCCCTCACACCTCCCTCCTATCAAACCCCATCGTCCCCTCCTCCCCCTTCCCCCCCCTCTCCCCCGCTCGCCCGCTCCCCTATTTCCCTCCCCTCCCCTCCCCTCCCCCACTCGCCTGCTACCCCTATCTCTCTCCACCCCTCCTCCTGCCTCCCTCCCAGCCTCCCCAATCACCATGTTACCACCTCATCCTTTCCCAAAACCATATCATCGTCCATCAAAGGTAAAAAGCAAGGGAAAAAAAATCTAACCCAAGAAGAAACATTTTAATCACCAAAGGGGAAGAAGTGCTTCCTTCCTGTCGTAAAAAATGAACAACGAAGGGAGGGGTTGAAAAAGGGTTAAGAACTTGAGTTAGGGTAAAGTTTAGAAACGGCTTCCTTCGGTCCTCATTGGTTTGGGCTTTATAAAACCCAGACCTAACCCTGGATTTTAATTCGATATTATGAAAGACTCGTATAATTGGACCCAAACCCGATAAATTATAGATCAGAATTTGGTATTTTTGGGTTGGGTCAGGCACCCTATTTACATAGACACATTAGCAATTCTAATCAATTGTGCATTTTGTGCATTTACGAACGTGTAAATTAAGGCCCCACCATAATAAATGTAGGGTTAAAGACACATGACATATAATGAGGTCCTTGATAAATTGTCTCTTATAAAATATAAAAAATGGTTCATAGGCTTTATTATAAAATAATTAACCGCTTAAAAGGATTTAGAAACCCACGTTTATATCAAACACCATCTATCTCATATTAAGATGTAGGACACTGATATATTAAAATCTCTAGCAATAAAATTTCAAGCATTTTCTAGAAATACTCGCCGCATCTTATTCAGCCGAGCCTTCAACATTAGCTTACTCTATTAAATTGGGCTTTGTATTCGGGCTTAGGGTAGATTAACTCGGGCCATGAGCTTACTCTACTTTATAGAGTATGGGCTGGTGGGCTTGCCACATCTTATTCAGCCGGGCCTTCAATATAAGCTTACTCTCTTGAATTGGGTTTTGTATTCGGGCTTAGGGTAGTTTAGGCCCGATATAAATGTGTATAAACAAATATACAACCACGGTGCATTATATGGTATATTGTTTATAACGTTCCACTCACTCTTACTCTTCCAATTGAAGTACATTTTGTGCTAACAGCCCTTCCTGATAGCCTTCCTATATAGAAAAGGATTCCAAGAGAACTCTATTGAATCTATTTTTATTAATAAAAGATGAATTCAATACTTCATAAAAAATTAGGAAAAAATGATCTCAATACTGATCTCTAATTAAAAGTAAGAGTTTCGGCTAGTTAATATTACAACAAAAATAAAAATAATAAATAAAATTATTATAATTTATTTTCTCTTTCAATTAAAATTTATCTTTAAAATAAATTAAAATTTATATTTAAAATATTAAATTATTATATTTTGTCCCATTATTAAACGAGAGTTTATCTATAAAACTACGATTTATCTCTATTATAAGTTGTGTATAACACATAACATGACATCTTCTCTAGTTTACAAAAAAATTGAAGAAATAAAAAGTAAAAAACACCTGTAATCAAATAATATATTATTTGATTAAAAACAGTTGAGTTTGAACATATATAACGAACTTGCAGGTAGATTTACACCCCGAAATTCATGCCCAACAGACCTAAGGGAATTGCTTCACTATATTGTTGCGCTCTGTGTGGAGATTTATCTGTATTATAAGTTGTGGATAACACAACATCTTGTCTTGTTTACAATAAAAGCCAAAGAAATAAAAAGCAAAAACACGGGTAATCAAATAATATTATTTGATTAAAACCGGTTGAGTTTGAACATATATAATGAACTCGAAGGTAGATTAGCACCTCTAAATTCATGCGCAACAAACCTAAGTGAATAGCTTCACTATATTGTTGCGCTTTGTGTGGAGATTTACTGGATTTCGTCTTCAAATACTTAACTATCTTTACACAAGATGTTATATTTAAATACAGTGGAATGTGCAGTTTTGTAACGGGCTTTTTGGTGGATAGAATTTTGAAATTGTCCCACTGGTGAAACAAAATATACATGAATCATATATTTTCCACGTAAGTTTTAATTAGGGGTGAGCACAATTCAATGAAAACGGAAAGCCAAACTGAACTAAAATTGAATAATTTATCCAACTAATTCGGTTCAGTTCTTTGTCGGGCTGAATTTCTTATTGATGTTTGGCAAAATATCATAAATAACCTTGTTTTAAAGTTTTATATCACAAATAACCAAAAATTTAAACTTCTATCAAATATAACCACATTTCTTATTTTTTATTTTACATATACACAGATCTCTTATTCTTATTTTGCGTATAGCTATTTTTTATATTTTAAATATATTTAGTTCATAAAATTTTATTTTATTGATATAAATACCATTAATTTGACTTCAAATTTTCTTAAACATATTTTTTCTTTCATTCTATATGACGAATGTTATTTACACTTTTAAAAAAAATCTCCAAATTTAGAATATATTAGTTTAAACAAAATTTTAAATTTCTAATAAAATATAATAAGTTCAGATTAAAATCTCAAACACCCATATATATATATATATATAATTTTATTTTATTGAAATTTTGATCGATTAAATTTCAAACAAAATCTAAAATTTTATATTTTGAACTATAACTAATAAATAATATAATTTTAGAATGTATTCATCATTACCAATTTTTTTCATTTTGATATATAAAATAAGTAAATATTATAACTTCTATTTATTATTTTCTTTGTTTTGAATAAAAATGAGATTTTTATAGGTATTTTTGTCATTAAATAAAAAATAATGAGATTTGGTCATGATTGATATAAAAGTTTTAAAAATAACTATGTGTCATATAAGTTTGAAAATTCGGTTATTTTTTAAAGAAAAATTTAATATCAGGACATCTATGATAGTTTTCCCTCATATTTTGGCACACAATTGTACTGCATTGAAATAGCCAAAATTTTTTAAAAAATTGTTGCAAAATCTATGTTTTATATTAACTATCATGAAATTATAATATTTTTATAATAAATTTATTTATTTAATATGATATATACATATATATATATATATGTATATATAACTTACTAAATGATTATGTTCTCTAAAAAATATATATAATTTTGATTAAATAATTAAATAAATCTAATTTTTATAGCTTATCATTTAATTCAATTATTTGTTACAGAAATATTTTGGTTTGGTTTATGGGGTAGTTCGGTTTAGTTTCGATTACAAAATCCGGTCGCCAAACATAATTTAATTAATTCAGTTCGGCTGATTCAAAATCAAACCGACTAAAGGTTCACCCTTAGTTTTAATAGTCATTCTATGTTTTTGTTTATTTGTCAAACATCTAATTTAGAAGCACAATAAAAACAACAATTTGCACAAGCACTTTTTCAAATTGAATTATCATTAATTAAAATTAACTTGTGACTATCACCAAGGGTAAATGACTAGTTTAAAAATATAACCAATACTAGGTTATTACTCGCACTATGCATAGGACACTTATATTTTTTTAAAAGTATATTGATAATATTTAAAATTAAATTAATAATTAATTAATTATAAATAAAGTTTATTGAAAGGGATTTTAGTATGCAATGAAATAACTAAAACACTTGAATAAGCAATTAATATCAAAATATAACAATAAAGAATCTTGACCTATGAAGATACCAAACAAATAAAAATGACTATATACAAATAATTATAAAAAGTGTTGACGAACTAGTAAAATCATAAAAGTTTTAAAGATTTATATTTAGACAAAACCAATCAAAAACAAAATAAAGTAAAGACAAAAAATACAAAGACAAGATTTTTTAAGAGGTTCTAAACTCATATTCCTCACTTTTATATCACCGTATCTAACAGTTAAG
>JAURVB010000399.1:0-11126 GCA_033002965.1 Piper betle
AAAATTCATCCTTTTCATAATCAAACACACATACAACAAATCCAAATCTTTAATTCATTGTACAACACAATTCTCCACAAAACAATCAAAGTTCATGATCCCTCCTCTCGAGAAATCATTCAAACTCCATCAAAATTCATATAATCATGGTACATGCATGCCCTAAACACGAATTGTACATAAAAATATGGTGATTTAACAGAGAAAATAAAGAAAAGAAGGCAAAACATACCAAAACGTAGCTACATCTCCTCCCTTCTCAACGTCAGAAAAATTTTAGAGAGAGAGAGCTTGACCTTCTCTAGACTTATATACTAAGAAACACAATTGTGTAGTGGTCTTTTGGGTATTTTACCTCTATTTAATTGATGAAAAATCCAAATACGACTATTTTGTCAAAAAAGGATAACTACATCTTAACTTCACTCTAATCAAGAGTTCTATTTCTCCTAAACACTATTCCAAACCTTCCAATTCACCATAATTTTGTCACATTAAAATTTTCCTATTTTACGGACTTATAAAAAGTCAATTCTATTTATCCACATCATTATCTAATGACTTAGCATATGGTTAACTTGAAATGGTCATATCTCACTCTTTAGAACTCTGCTTCACCTGATTCTTTTTTTGGATTCCTTAGGATATCTAGTTTCTTATTCCAAAGTTTCAAAATTTGTTGATACGCATTCTAGGAGATACAAAATTTTAAAGATGACGTATCAAGTTTACTCAATCTTACCCGGCTCGATTAATTTGTTTTATCAATAAAAATTTGACCCAACCTAGGATGTCAGAGTATTGGTGCATCTATTGGATCTCTTAAGTGAACTTTGTAAAATATCTTATTTATCTTGCGAGGAGTTTTTAGTAAACCAGATTAGATGTGATCTTGAAGTGTTGTGTTTGCACTAGTAATTGTGTACACTTTGGTTGTGGAGTAGTGTGGATTGTTGTAAAGCGGAGTGTTCAGTTTGACTTATATAGTCAAGCTTGAGGCCCGGGGTGAAGGATAAGTGTGTGGCTTATGAAGCCAATTCAGGGTTAAATGCTAGGAAGGATTAATGGGTTTGTGTAACACTTGGATTGAGCCTAATGAAAGACAAGTTATTGTAACACTTCGATTGTAACAATCAAAGGTTGGCCATAGTAAAGTATAAAAGACATACTTAACTGTTAGATACGGTGATATAAAAGTGAGGAATATGAGTTTAGAACCTCTTAAAAAATCTTGTGTTTGTATTTTTTGTCTTTACTTTATTTTGTTTTTGATTGGTTTTGTCTAAATATAAATCTTTACAACTTTTATGATTTTACTAGTTCGTCAACACTTTTTATAATTATTTGTATATAGTCATTTTTATTTGTTTGGTATCTTCATAGGTCAAGATTCTTTATTGTTATATTTTGATATTAATTGCTTATTCAAGTGTTTTAGTTATTTCATTGCATACTAAAATCCCTTTCAATAAACTTTATTTATAATTAATTAATTATTAATTTAATTTTAAATATTATCAATATACTTTTAAAAAAATATAAGTGTCCTATGCATAGTGCGAGTAATAACCTAGTATTGGTTATATTTTTAAACTAGTCATTTACCCTTGGTGATAGTCACAAGTTAATTTTAATTAATGATAATTCAATTTGAAAAAGTGCTTGTGCAAATTGTTGTTTTTATTGTGCTTCTAAATTAGATGTTTGACAAATAAACCAAAACATAGAATGACTATTAAAACTAAGGGTGAACCTTTAGTCGGTTTGATTTTGAATCAGCCGAACTGAATTAATTAAATTATGTTTGGCGACCGGATTTTGTAATCGAAACTAAACCGAACTACCCCATAAACCAAACCAAAATATTTCTGTAACAAATAATTGAATTAAATGATAAGCTATAAAAATTAGATTTATTTAATTATTTAATCAAAATTATATATATTTTTTAGAGAACATAATCATTTAGTAAGTAATTCTATATATATATAGTATATATCATATTAAATAAATAAATTTATTATAAAAATATTATAATTTCATGATAGTTAATATAAAACATAGATTTTGCAACAATTTTTTTAAAATTTTTTGGCTATTTCAGTGCAGTACAATTGTGTGCCAAAATATGAGGGAAAACTATCATAGATGTCCTGATATTAAATTTTTCTTTAAAAAATAACCGAATTTTCAAACTTATATGACACATAGTTATTTTTAAAACTTTTATATCAATCATGACCAAATCTCATTATTTTTTATTTAATGACAAAAATACCTATAAAAATCTCATTTTTATTCAAAACAAAGAAAATAATAAATATAAGTTATAATATTTACTTATTTTATATATCAAAATGAAAAAAATTGGTAATGATGAATACATTCTAAAATTATATTATTTATTAGTTATAGTTCAAAATATAAAATTTTAGATTTTGTTTGAAATTTAATCGATCAAAATTTCAATAAAATAAAATTATATATATATATATATATGGGTGTTTGAGATTTTAATCTGAACTTATTATATTTTATTAGAAATTTAAAATTTTGTTTAAACTAATATATTCTAAATTTGGAGATTTTTTTTAAAAGTGTAAATAACATTCGTCATATAGAATGAAAGAAAAAATATGTTTAAGAAAATTTGAAGTTAAATTAATGGTATTTATATCAATAAAATAAAATTTTATGAACTAAATATATTTAAAATATAAAAAATAGCTATACGCAAAATAAGAATAAGAGATCTGTGTATATGTAAAATAAAAAATAAGAAATGTGGTTATATTTGATAGAAGTTTAAATTTTTGGTTATTTGTGATATAAAACTTTAAAACAAGGTTATTTATGATATTTTGCCAAACATCAATAAGAAATTCAGCCCGACAAAGAACTGAACCGAATTAGTTGGATAAATTATTCAATTTTAGTTCAGTTTGGCTTTCCGTTTTCATTGAATTGTGCTCACCCCTAATTAAAACTTACGTGGAAAATATATGATTCATGTATATTTTGTTTCACCAGTCGGACAATTTCAAAATTCTATCCACCAAAAAGCCCGTTACAAAACTGCACATTCCACTGTATTTAAATATAACATCTTGTGTAAAGATAGTTAAGTATTTGAAGACGAAATCCAGTAAATCTCCACACAAAGCGCAACAATATAGTGAAGCTATTCACTTAGGTTTGTTGCGCATGAATTTAGAGGTGCTAATCTACCTTCGAGTTCATTATATATGTTCAAACTCAACCGGTTTTAATCAAATAATATTATTTGATTACCCGTGTTTTTGCTTTTTATTTCTTTGGCTTTTATTGTAAACAAGACAAGATGTTGTGTTATCCACAACTTATAATACAGATAAATCTCCACACAGAGCGCAACAATATAGTGAAGCAATTCCCTTAGGTCTGTTGGGCATGAATTTCGGGGTGTAAATCTACCTGCAAGTTCGTTATATATGTTCAAACTCAACTGTTTTTAATCAAATAATATATTATTTGATTACAGGTGTTTTTTACTTTTTATTTCTTCAATTTTTTTGTAAACTAGAGAAGATGTCATGTTATGTGTTATACACAACTTATAATAGAGATAAATCGTAGTTTTATAGATAAACTCTCGTTTAATAATGGGACAAAATATAATAATTTAATATTTTAAATATAAATTTTAATTTATTTTAAAGATAAATTTTAATTGAAAGAGAAAATAAATTATAATAATTTTATTTATTATTTTTATTTTTGTTGTAATATTAACTAGCCGAAACTCTTACTTTTAATTAGAGATCAGTATTGAGATCATTTTTTTCTAATTTTTTATGAAGTATTGAATTCATCTTTTATTAATAAAAATAGATTCAATAGAGTTCTCTGGAACCTTTCATATAGGAAGCTATCGGAAGGGCTGTTAACAAAATGTATCAATGGAAGAGTAAGGAGTGGAACGTTATAAACAATATACCATATAATGCACCGTGGTTGTATATTTGTTTATACACATTTATATCGGGCCTAAACTACCCTAAGCCCGAATACAAAACCCAATTCAAGAGAGTAAGCTTATATTGAAGGCCCGGCTGAATAAGATGTGGCAAGCCCACCAGCCCATACTCTATAAAGTAGAGTAAGCTCATGGCCCGAGTTAATCTACCCTAAGCCCGAATACAAAGCCCAATTTAATAGAGTAAGCTAATGTTGAAGGCTCGGCTGAATAAGATGCGGCGAGTATTTCTAGAAAATGCTTGAAATTTTATTGCTAGAGATTTTAATATATCAGTGTCCTACATCTTAATATGAGATAGATGGTGTTTGATATAAACGTGGGTTTCTAAATCCTTTTAAGCGGTTAATTATTTTATAATAAAGCCTATGAACCATTTTTTATATTTTATAAGAGACAATTTATCAAGGACCTCATTATATGTCATGTGTCTTTAACCCTACATTTATTATGGTGGGGCCTTAATTTACACGTTCGTAAATGCACAAAATGCACAATTGATTAGAATTGCTAATGTGTCTATGTAAATAGGGTGCCTGACCCAACCCAAAAATACCAAATTCTGATCTATAATTTATCGGGTTTGGGTCCAATTATACGAGTCTTTCATAATATCGAATTAAAATCCAGGGTTAGGTCTGGGTTTTATAAAGCCCAAACCAATGAGGACCGAAGGAAGCCGTTTCTAAACTTTACCCTAACTCAAGTTCTTAACCCTTTTTCAACCCCTCCCTTCGTTGTTCATTTTTTACGACAGGAAGGAAGCACTTCTTCCCCTTTGGTGATTAAAATGTTTCTTCTTGGGTTAGATTTTTTTTCCCTTGCTTTTTACCTTTGATGGACGATGATATGGTTTTGGGAAAGGATGAGGTGGTAACATGGTGATTGGGGAGGCTGGGAGGGAGGCAGGAGGAGGGGTGGAGAGAGATAGGGGTAGCAGGCGAGTGGGGGAGGGGAGGGGAGGGGAGGGAAATAGGGGAGCGGGCGAGCGGGGGAGAGGGGGGGGAAGGGGGAGGAGGGGACGATGGGGTTTGATAGGAGGGAGGTGTGAGGGGGAGTGGGAGAGAGGGGAGAGGCAACAAGGGAGAGGGGTTTACGGGGTGTGGTGGTGGGAGACGTTGGGCCCTTTGGGCCCCCACCCAGCTTCTGTAATACTGTTGGACCCTTCCGGCCCCCAACAGAGACTTTAAACAACCAAAAAAAACTCGCAATAGGTGTCACAAGCCTCTCTTAATCCAAAAACTGCCGTCAAGGAATAAAGTTTTCCCATTAGCCTATATACAAGTTACCAACAACCTCTACGACCGATGTGGGATAAACCCAACAACTCCCCTTCACACATCGGACGTGGCCCAAAACCATCATCGTCTAACACACTCCCCTTAAATCAGATGGCACTTACTTGACAAACTCCTCTTTAAATCATCAGGTGGAACCCATGAAGGAAACAACAACAATCAGCGTAGACAAATCCGGCTCGAACTTAGCTTTGATACCACTTATTAGGCCCTTTGGGCCCCACCCAAACTTCGAAACCACTATTGGACCCTTCGGGCCCCTAAAATGGACTTTAAACAACCAAATGAAACTCATAATAGGTGTTATGAGTCTTTATTAATCCAAAAGTTAACTCAAAAAATAAAATTTTCTCATTAGTCTATATATAAGTCACTAATAACCTCTACGACTGATGTAAGATAAACCCAACAAAAAAAAGGGGATGGGTGGGGCAAGTGGGGAAGAGGGGAGGCCCCATAAGGGGTGGCAAGGTGAGGTGGAAGATAGGAAAAGGGTGACCAGGGGAGGGGGAGGAGAGGCGAGAGGGAGTGACTAGTGAGCAACTTAAAGGCTTTTATTTTCCTAACATCTTCAAATCACTACACTTATGGATTGTATTTTTGAAGATTTTATATTTTTGAATTGGCTTGATATTTGAAAGTTGTAATGTCTTGTATATTATATATCTAAAAAATAAAAATGCGACATGAGAAGACATGCATTATGTGTTTTACGTATATGATATCTATTCATCACAGGTTTTGGAATTAGTTTTTTACAGTACGTTTCATTTTTTTGTCAGGATAATGGGTCGGGTCCTGGCCTATTAGGTACGGGTTTTATTATTGGTTTCGGAGGTTTTATTATTGGTTTTGGGTCTGGGTATACAAAACCCGGACCAAACTCGACCGGGTGGCAACACTACAAGGGACAGCGCTCCGTTGCCTTGCCAAGGGAGAGCAGCCACCACCTTCGGAGACGCTGCCGCCAAAATTCGAAGCCAAGCCCAAGCGTTGAATTGCTGTACCATACCTTAGCTTCTACACCGGAGGGAGAAAGCTCGCTAACCTTGTCACGTCTTGTGCCAGAGTCGTTTGGGAGGAGTTGTTGCTGCACGCTACTTCACCAGGAAAAGGCGAGTGTGCTGCACAGCTGCTGCTGCTTGGAGTTCATTGCCTGCCGTGCTGTCTCATTGCTGCCACGAAGGAGTAATACCGGAGCCTTGCCGGGGATAGGAGACTTCATCACTGCCGACACCTTGCCTCACACTGCCTTGGAGCCTTTCGGTTGCTCCACCCGCGTCGCTGTAGGACTTCCCGTGGCCATTATCAGACTCAGCCGTGAGCTGCTGCCGCCTTGCTGATCACCTTCACCACGAAAGCTTGTCGAGGAGGAGCCATTCTTGTCACTGTTTCGTTGTTGCCAAGAGGGAGCCACAGACTTGCAGTCATGCTGTCGCCATAACCAGGAACTAAGGAAGACTTCGCCTCCTTGCCGTGCATAGATCGGCACCCCCGTCACCTCATTACCCTTGGATGCTGTCAAGTTGCTGCTGGAGCCGGTCCTTTCTAACCCCTTAAAGGTATTTTCTCAGTATGAGCAATCCTAATGCGGAATTTTATCAAAGGTATGCGCAATATTAATAATATTGAAAGACCATTATTTTCGGACAATCAGTTTACGGTACCATATTTAAACAATAATAGGATTTCATCTAAATCAACACATATAGAGATTAAATTCCTTGTTGTGAAAGAAATAGTTTAAAGTGGTAAAATTTTGGTAAAGTTTATGTAGAGCATATTAAGACAGACTTTATTGTTACGGATCCGCTTACTAAAAATTTATCACCTAAAGTCTTTCATGAGCATGTTGCTCATATAAATATAGCATCATTTGATGATATAGTGTTTTAGTGAGAGTTTGTTTTGTTGCAGTATTTAGCTTATGTTTTATTCTATTTTGGTGATCTCATAAAGTTGGACTAGTTGAAAATATGCATGTTTAGATCAAATTATATATAATTTTTATGCGACACATCTATACTTGATCTATATTATTTAATTATATTGATATATGTGACCATGGATAGATTTAATTACGATATATATTAACATAATTAATAGATGAGATTGTTATTTTTAGAATAATAGCGTATATTATTTTTAGAATAATAGCATATATTATTTTGAAGCTCATAAGGTTACATTGTGATATATAATTATCTTTATATATATAATTCAAGTAAGAAATTGTTCGATTTTAGATGTACATATACATGTATATGTAATTGTATCATATGCTATTATTAAAGTTTGATCTAAATTAAATTGATTTATTAAAATTAAGATTAATGGACCATTAAAAAATAAATATGGATAAATATATGTAGATATCATTTTTGTAATTTTTAATTTATGATGGGTTAAATTAAAATTATAAAAATAAGGATAAATACGATTATAGTCCCCAAATTCGCCTGTAATTTTTCTTTGTAGCATCTCATCATCCAAAAATTTTGGTTTTGGAAAACCTGTTTTGAATTTGGACGAGCAAAATTCTAAAAAGTTAAGAATTATTTTACTTTTATAGATTAAGGTATATTTTCGTCATTTTTTTCTTGATAATTTAATATAAAGAATAAGGTTTTATTACGATGTTTTTTTCACCTATAATTTGATTAAGTTAAATTTACAACAGCAACATCCATAGCAGCGCCTCTTTATGTCATACTGAGTTCGTGCCAAGAACGGCAAACTGCCCCAAACCGAATACTGCTTTCAACAAGAACGGCAAATCTCTTTGCAACAAGATAAACTACATCCTCGGGCACTTCTCCCCAGCCATCTCTATAAGCCAAGTTATTTCATTTGATATTCTGAAATCACATTATTAATTCCATGTTCAACTTTCTAGTTTGGACTCATTCATATATATTAACAGTAATACAGTTCTCCATTCAAACAGTGACAAAATTGACGCCGATCGAACAACATGATCTTCAACAACAATTACAGAAGAGAGTGCAGAATACTAAATACTAATGCAATTGAAACACTTAACGTAAAGATGATAAGCTGCTGTATTTAACTATCCACGGAGCCCAACTAATTAATAAAGCAAATTCACTAGAACAGCAAAACAATGTTTAAAGGGAAACCAAAAGAAATTCGGAACATGATGTAAACATCATATCAACATTGGAAGCTCTCACCTGCAGTCACCGAACTCCAATTAATAAACAGCAGAAAGATGGATAAAAATCCTGCCTGGGCCGACGTGGAGATTTCTGCAAGCACGGAGGGAGATGGGCTTCAAAAGTTGCTTACACAGGTTACGGCCGTGTGGTACGTTTATAAGGTGGGCCCAATGTACATGCAAATTGTGAGTTCTATCTGGCCCAGTTAAAAGAGGGCGAAGCCCAATAGTGCCCTGTTTACATTTATTTGTAATAATAATTTTTGTAAATACAAATTCGAAATAAAATAAAATAATAAAAAATTCATGATTATAAATATGAAATTGGATAGAAATTTCGAAAATATATTTTAGCATTACACGAATACAAATACACGTTGAGTATATTAAGAGTGGAAAGTCAGCTTGAAATCGACTCGAAGATATAAATTTAGATTTTTCCGATGCATCGGATCGAAAACATGATACAAGGTCCGTTGAAATTGCAGCAGATATGATTGATCAGAGACTTTTGTTTCAGACGAGCATTCATTCTATATTGGAAATTAACTAATTAGGTTCAAACGTCTTGATGTAACCGATCGGTTCATTGTGCATGGAGAAATTGGTCTTCTAATTATATGATTACTAGAAGCTGACACGCTTGATGCGCGGCTAAAAGATTCGAACTAAATCTTAATTATAAAAAAAATCAAAATTTTTTTAATTACAATAGGAAAATATTTAAAAAATGTTAAACAAATCTTAATTACAATAAGAAAGTAATATTTTTATTAATAAAAAACTAAAAGTTAATATTATAAACTAATTAGATGACACATGGCAAAATAAATCCTAATTAGAAAATATTAAAGGATTCAAAACAAATCTTAATTATAATAAAAAAGTAAAATTTTTACTAATAAATAATAAATAATAATATTATAAAATAATTAGATGACACATACAGCACACGTGACAAAATAAATCCTAGTTACAATATTAAAGTATTAAATATTTCAAAATAAATTTTAATTACAATGAAAAAGTAATTTTTTATTAATAAAAAAATATAAAAAATAATATTATAAAATAATTAGTGGACACGTAGTAGTAATACCATATCAAAAATCCTATATTTTATGTATTAATTAATATACAAATAAATAGATTATGTCATATCGCTAGCTAGGTCCGTCATGTGCATATAAATATATAAACTCAATGTATATTAGTTGTGCTTTGTTGATAATTTTAGAGACGCGTAATGTTGACCCTTTAATTTTTTGTGGTCAACTTTTTGATTGATCGATTTATAAATGGGGTCAATTAGTCGAATGATTGACTTGGGTTATAAGAAACAAAAGCATGGCGGCAAATTATTCATACTTTTCATTCATCACCTACAAGGTGCTAATGGAGTATTTCATGCTTGGCTTTGGAATTTCAAGCAAATTTCAAGTCACACATAATTTGTTATACAGTGAGCCCGAAGGAATCTAACGTGGTAAAAAGTGGCAACGAGTGTAACGTGGAAACTAGAGTAGAGTGAGCCTAAAAGAGTTCAAGGCACCAAAATAGTCTAAACATTTTGAAGTGGCCTATTCTTAAAAATTTGGGCTTTAAAATCCTGTTAGGAATTGACTCGAAATTAACTCAATTTGACTCAAAGTCAATTATATTAATTTTTCAATCAACAAACAAAAGGATATATCAAATTAATAGATATTGTTTATTTTGACATTTGAAATTAATAAATATATAATTTGTGTTATCTAAATTATTGATTTAAAATAAAAAAAATCTTCAAACCCTATTTTTACCTGACTTGGTAATAGTTTATAAAGAGATTTAAGGAGTTGATCATAAAATATGTCAATAGGGAGTCATTTACATAATTTAACTCCGGAAGCCAAGGAATGAAGTGAAATTTTTAGAGTCATAAGTAAGTTTTGAAACTATGATGTGTAGAGCTCATAATCTTAAAAATAAGTCAAATAACAATCCTCCTTCATCAAGTCAAGGGTAGTTTAAAAATTTAAGGCCTAAATTTAACTTGGTTGGTGTGGAGTCAATTGTAAACCAGCTAAAAATCATTTTACATGCTAACAACATCATTTTATATTAAATGATTTAAAAAGATAGTCAAACTTAATTGCTGACTTTTACAATATAAGGAAATAAAAGCCAATCATCATAAGAGAGAATTGTTTTCAAAAGTCCAAAAAATACTTTGTTATCTTCACCTCATGCTAGGGATTCCATTATTACTTAAAATATTAGTCATGCCTTCCAAGTGGTTTGACCCCACTCCAGAAAACTGGCTAAACCCTAGTTTGAGTCCATAGTGGTCAAAACCCCCTCATCTATATATTGATGCACAACTTATAAAGATATCACTCATTTTCGAATGACAGAATAAATGAGTGAATGAGATTGTATTTTTATAGATATATATATATATATATATATATATATATATATGAGAGAGAGAGAGAGAGAGAGAGAGAGTGGTTATTCTTCAACACAGTGCAGAAAAGTTTTCTGCACCATGTTTTATCTAAGTTGTCCGATTATAAGGGCGGCTCAGATCAAAGAAATAAAAAAGCCTAACCCTAACCCTTCCCATCCTGGGCGGTGGCGACGACGACTCCGG
>JAURVB010000400.1:0-55390 GCA_033002965.1 Piper betle
TTTATGCGAGATTGATTTTACGTGAGGGTGTGATTTAAATATATCTTATAAATACTTCATCCTTTTATAATCCTTGATTATAGTGAATTTGTGCTCCGAATGCACTAGTGATTTTCCCCTCATTTTAAGGGTTTCCACTAAAATTTTTTGTGTTATATTTCTTTATTTTTTGTTTCTCTTGAAGTATCGTTGTTATACTCTACTCCTCAAAGTTTCTGCTTACGTGATGGCAAACCTAAAGCACAAGAGTCATGGCATCTTCCATTGCAGTTCTTTTGTCACATATTGAAACAACACAAGAACCAAATTCAATTTTCTTATCTCATTGGCTTTAGATCTAGATCTCACCCTCTCCGTATGGATATATCATATGAAAAGCTCAGTAATACCATACACGAATAGTTGAGCCAGGCAAAAATGTTTGGCACCATAGTTGCAAAAATCAGAATCGGACGTTGAATCGGATTGAAAATGAGTCATTAAATCGGACCGAATTATCAAAAATCAGACAAAAATTAGTTCACTTGAATTGGTCAAAATTGATGGGTTATTAATTATAGAACATGTCATTTTGCTGTTATGATGTGTATTATATTTTATGATATTTTTTTATATATTTTTAAATTTTTGGAATTAGTTATTATTTTTAACTCTGAGTCGGATTTGAGTCAACTTTTAATTACGATAATGCCACCTACTATTTCTTTCCTCCGATTCTCTCTCCCCGACGCGCTGCCCCTCCTTTACCTCCGCCAATCGCTACCGCCCTCGCCCCTGCCCCTGGCAAGTCTGCCCCGCCCCGCCTCACTCCACTGGCCCCACCCCGTCCCCCTTGTGCCCCCCACCTTGCCACCCCTCCTATCCCCAGCGCACCCGGCCACCGCCCCTGCCCAATCTGCCCCGCACCCGCCCCCTCGTTGCCCCATCCCTCCTGCCGCCTTGACCCCGCCACCGCTACCTCCCCCTCCCAACAGAGCCGAAACCGCAGCCAGAAATTGGTCTTGTTTGTCCGCCTCCGATGACAAGGGAGAATCCAGATTCAGAAATTGGGTCTAAGAGAAGAATTGAACCATATGTATGCGTATATATACTACTACATATTATATATGTACCATTTTATTTTTTAAGATTGTTTAAATTAAGTTTAACATAAAAATTAATTAATACATTATTTATTTTAAAATAATATAAAATGGCAAAATTCAATTGTAATATTTTATTTTAAAAGCAAAGGAGAAAATATTGAAGGTAGTTATCGATTTTTTAGAATAAAATTATTTATAAATTGATCTCTCATAAAGACAAATAGTAATATATTTTTTAAAATAATATTTTTACTATGATAGTTACAGCTATCTATTGTTATATTTTTTCAAGAATATTTTAATAAAATATATAATATAAGTGGCACCAAAAGTATTATATATGATGTAAGTAACACCAATTTTATTGTCGAAGGCTTATGTATCTAACTCTAAAGGTACAAATGTTTAAAAAAAATGATAACATTAGAAAGTTATACGTTATACGGTAAAATTTTAGCTCAATATTGGCAAAAAGTGTCAAGTTAGTTAATGATTTTAATATATATATATATATATAGGAAGGTTGCAATGTGTTGTCTCCATTTGCCGTGCATTGATTATGGGCCGATAGTCTGCTGGCCATGCCGCCCCTGCCACGTGCCTAGGCGGAGCTTCCCCTCACCCCCTATTGCCAGTTTCTCCCCCACCCCACGCTCTCTCCCTTGCCGCCCCAACTCCCACCCCTGCCCCACCGCCCGTTTCGCCCCAACCCTGCCGGCGTCACCTGCATCACTACCAGTGGTGGCGCGACAAAACAAGGAGGGGGAGGGGAGGGAGGGAGGAAAGGGCGATGGCAATTTCATAATAAAAACTTGACTTACTCCCAACATGAGCCAATAGTACAAAATAAATATTAAAAATAATTTTAAAAAGAAAAATACTATAAAATAAAAAACTTGACTCGCTCCCGCTCGAGTTAATATTATGAAATTGATTTTTTTTAAAAATTTAAAATTAAAATACCATAAAATAAAAACTTGACTCACTCCGCTTGAGTCAATATTACGAAATTGATTTTTTAAAAAAAATTTAAAAATAAAATACCATAAAATAAAAACTTGATTCGTTTTTCATTCGAGTCAATATTGCAAAATTTTGTAATGTTGACTCCAGTAGGGAGCGAGTCAGAGTTTTTATTTTATTATATTTTATTTTTTAAAATTTTATTTCTTAATATTGACCCGAGTGGGAGAGATTCAAGTTTTTATTTTATGATATTTTATTTTCAAATTTTTTTAAAAAAATAAATTTCATAATATTGACTCAAGTAGGAGTGAGTCATGTTTTTATTTTATGGTATTGTTTTTTTTTAAAAAATCAATTTTGTAATATTGACTAGAGCGGGAGCGAGTCTGGCTTTTTATTTTATAGTATTTTATTTTTAAAATTTACTCGTGAAGGGGAGCAAGCCAAGGCTTTTATTAACGGGCTTGTCATCGCCCTTTCCTTCCCCCCTCTTGTCGCGCCACTACCAGCGGTGATGCAGGTGACGTCGACGCGAGGTGGGGGGAAACAGGGCGGTAGGGGAAGACGGCGCAGGGTGGGGACAAAACCGGTGGCGCGGCCAGGGAGGTGCGGGCGGCAGACTATCGGCAAGGGGTGTGGGAAGTTTGTTCGGGGGAGGGAAAGCTCCGCAGGGTGGCAAAGGGCGGCAAGCGGGGGGCGGGGGGGGGGCGCAATGGGGTGGCTGAGGGTGGCTCGGTCGCGTGGCGATGGGCTGGCAGCGGGAATGGGGGCTCTTTTTGTGGATTGTGGGCTACTGGATCGAAATCCAGCGGCCTCTATATTGGCAGCGCATTGCAGCACTTTGGTATATTATATATATAGGATTTCTACAATGCGCTATCAGGATTTGGCAGAGCATTGCCACGCATGGATTATGGGCTGTTGGATTTGATCCAAAAGCCCACAGCAGCCCCATCCCCCCCCCCCCACACCCCTCTAGCAGTCTCGCGCTGGTGTAGCCCACCCAGCCGTGGCCTGCTTCTGGCATCCCTGCAATGACAACGACCGCCCCAAGCCGCCGCCCCTCGAACGCGGCCCCCCGCCACCACCACCCCTACCACCGTACATGGCCGCGGCCGGGCTCGACTCGAGAAAAAAAACTAGACTCGATCGCAACCCAAGTAAAGTAAATAAAAAGTTGAGTCGGTATTGATTCGAGTCAAGTCAATAAAAGATTGACTTGGTCTCAATTCGAGTCAAATCAATAAAAAATTGACTTGGTCTCGACTCAAGTCAAGTCAATAAAAATTGACTCTATCTCGACTCGAGTCAAGTAAATAAAAAATTGACCTGGTATCGACTTGAGTCAAGTAAATAAAAAATTGACTCGGTATCGTCTCGAGTCAAGTTAATAAAAAATTGACTCGATCCAAACTCGAGTCAATTAAAACTTGACTCGGTCCTGACTCAAGTCAATATTTTGAAATCATGCATCCTAACTCGTAAACGGTTGAAAAATTAATTTTGCGATCAACTATAAATTAAAAAAAATGGCAAACTCTTATATATTATGATAGCATTTAAATTATGTTAATGAAGTCGGCAACACATCAGAATCAAAACACATAAGAGCCATCTCGTTTAACTTTCTTCCATGTGATGAATAAAAATACAAACTTACAAGTTACAAATTTGTCACGTTTGATTAAAGCCAATAACAATTCATGGAAACAAGTTACAAATCACTAATATTATACAGTCCTTCCAGATTCGGAGCTATCATAATCGTTTGCATCACTGCTTTGAGATTTGTCATCACTGCATCTACACCCTTGATAGATGCCATGACTCCACTTTCAGATTGAACATTTTGTTGCCTACATATTTAAAAATAAAATATGGCAAATAATCACATAAACTATATATAACAAAGATAAAAACAAGGGTTGTGGTAGGCAACATTACTGATGTGCTACAATTGTAGGGCAAGTGCGGTTATCATGCCCAACTCCCTGTTTATTGCAACCATGGTAGTCCATTGCAAGTTCTTTACCACTTTTCAATCTTTTACCACTTCCTTTTGTCTTTGATTGTGCTGGTGGATGTACTTGTATTCCATGGTGTACTTGTCTTCCATGTTGGACTTATATTCCATGATGTGGGTCATCTACCACATTTTCTACAAATTTCTCTATCTCTAAAAATTTTTGCTTGGTGAGGTCAAATTTCTTAGATGATGAATATGCGTTTTTGGCCCATCGATTAAATATACAGTGCAATTCTCCCTAATTAGAGAATAAAGTTTTGTTTCAATCACCACGAAGTTCCACTCCATCACCATAAAAAACTTTGCTATTTCAAGTGTCGGTCTCTTCATGATATAGAGTTTAAGAAAAATATCCCCCTCATTCAATCTCTGTACATATAACAAATGCCTACATGGAATACCTTGACTTTCCAAAAGTTGACAACTACATGTGCATCTACTGTCAACTCCATTGTAAGTAACACATGCAACCAACTCTTTATTATTT
Source organism: Piper betle (assembly GCA_033002965.1). NCBI lineage: Eukaryota > Viridiplantae > Streptophyta > Magnoliopsida > Piperales > Piperaceae > Piper > Piper betle. Next base: position 4,565 of record JAURVB010000400.1, read on the forward strand.
CTACAACATGTTACATCTTACTGTTTAACATCCTCCTCATCTAATTTCTTACAAGATGTGCAACAAACCAAACTGTATTGTAATTCTTCTAAAACTTACAAAATATTTTTCGAGTTTCAGAAGATTCTTTTGCCTCGTTTGATATCTGTCTTTTGATAGCTCTCTCAAATCTATGTATAAACTCAATAAGGATATTTTTTTTGTTCACATACCTTAAGTAAAATGAGTTTTGAGATTCACTTTGTTGCGAACTTCTTATACCAACCAAAAATATACCTTTACTATACACAGGCACCCACACATGACAAATTGTATATATGGATTTTAACCACTTATTTTCCTCCATGCAATTGTCTTTCATTATTTCACTCCATTGTGATTCAAAATCTTCTTTGTTTTCGGCACCAAAAATTAAACTACGAAATGGCTCATAAAACTCCCTTTTGTGAGCAATTGCATTTAATTTTTCACTCTCCTTTTTAAGGATATGACAATTGCAAAGACTATGAGATGTTGAAGGAAATGTCAATTTAATTGCTTTATCCATTGCAGGATCATAATTAGTAACAATTGCCCCTGGATGCCTTCCATCCATACATTTCAAAAATATTTTAAACAGCCACACAAACGACTCAGTCTTCTCATTACACAAAAAAACACATCCAAATGTAATTGTTTGCCTATGATGGTTTACTACAGTGAATGGTACAAAAACAAGTGCATATTTATTTGTATCATATGTTGTATCAAAAATCATCACATCTAAGAAAAGTTGATAATTTTTTCTTGCAATTCCATCTGCCCAAAAATAATGCTTCAATCTACCCTTATCATCTACTTCATAACAATAAAAAAAAGAGTTATTCATCTCTTTCATTTCTTCGAAATGTTCCAACAATAATTGGGCATTTATTTCCTTTATCTCTTCATTTCTTTTTGTCTGGGCATTTCTAATATCTTTCTCTGTACAACCAATCTTTTTAGACTCATTTGCTTCAATTTCTGGCATAGACATTAGTTGAGAAGTTTTTATGTTAGCCTCTCCAAATGTGTCAATCAAATCTTTGGTGCACACTTGTAACATGCCTATGTGACCTGAGAAATTAAGTTTTGATGGTGTCAGGAGTGCATGACTATGTCTTTCTTCAAAATGCATGACTTTCCATGTGCCCTCTATACTTTTAGTTACCTTGATGCGTGCATGACAATCTTCTCTAATTATAGGATGACTTCTCTTTTTTCCTTTGTGGGGTATTCCTTTTTGTGCCTCATCTTCTTTTATGTCCTTTAGAACACACAAACACTAGAGACCATAACTCTTTTGTTCTCTTATGATAATTTGTACTATGTTTACATACATGCATCGTCTAAATAATTAAATTCCATTCCAACCTTCGGTTTAAACTACTTTTCTACATTAAGATAGACTGTTGTAATATGTTGGCTTAATTCTTCTTCATCATATCTGTTATCTTGAAGATTGTCCATTCTTGAAAAATACAAAATTTATAAAAACTAAGATTGTTTTCAACTAAAATAGTCGCAATAAATAGAATTTAATTTAGTCAAAGTACTTTCAAAGGCTTAAATCTTACCTGAATGCTCGTCTTCGGGTGGATGGGGGGCCGTGGTAGGGGGGTCGTCGTGGTGGGCGAGGGGGCCATGGCGGGGCGTGGGGTGGTCGGGCGGGTGGGCGATCAGGCTGACAGGCAGGTGGCTATGGGCTGCTGGATCGAAATCCAGCGGCCCACGATAGCAGCGTTGCATGCACCGCCAAAATGGGGCAGTGCATTGCACTTGTGCTTGCAACTTTAATGTGTAAAACATTACAAAAATTTAATTTAATTTTTTAAAAAAGTGGGGCCTACTTGCTAATTATTGTATTATACTTTTTCAGGATTGGTTATTACTGTCAAATGCGACTGGCAGGGACGGCGGCTAGGGGCGGGGGGAACGTTGGGGGAGCCGTTGTAGTGGCGGCAGGGGGGTTGGAAGGGGGCGGCCGAGGGCGAGGGAGGGAGGGAGGGGGGGGGTGATGGGGGGATGGGCGACAGGCAGGGTTGGGGGGAGGGCACTGGCGGGGTGGGAGGGGGCGGGAGGTTGGGGGGCCATGGCGGAGGGGTCATCGTGGCGGGTGAGGGGGCCGTGGCGGGGGGCGGGTGGTCAAAGTGGTGGGCCGGTCTTAGGCGGGTCTCGAGGGGGGGGGGTGGGGGGGGGGGGGGGGTTTTATGGGCCGCTGGATCGAAATCTAGGGCCCACGATGGCAGCGCTGCATGCACTGCCAAAATGGGGCAGTGCCGCCTTTTATATATATATATATATGCTTGCAACTTTAATGTCTAAGCGTTACGAAAAAAAATGAAAAAGTGGGGTTGTGGCTACAGGCGGGGTTGGGGGAGGGCACTGGCGGGGTGGGAGGGGGCGGCAGGTTGGGGGGCCATGGCGGAGGGGTCATCGTGGCGGGTGAGGGAGCCGTGGCGGGGGCGGGCGGTCAAAGTGGTGGGCCGGTCTTAGGCGGGTCTCGAGGGAGGAGGGGGGTTTATGGGCCGCTGGATCGAAATCTAGCGCCCACGATGGCAGCGCTGCATGCACTGCCAAAATGGGGCAGTGCCGCCTTTATATATATATATATGCTTGCAACTTTAATGTCTAAGCGTTACGAAAAATAAATAAATTTTAAGTGGGGCGTACTTGCTAATTATTGTATTTTACTTTTTAGGCTTGGTTATTATTGTCAAACCTACTTGCTAATCGTTATATATAGAGGGACTTTTACTAAAAAAATGTATATTGGAGAACTTATTTATAAAGTTGAGTGAAAAATGAAAATATTTATAAAAGAGTTTTTTATTAAATATGAATGTACTCTTAATTCTATTTTTCAAAAAAAATGAATAACATTAAAATTTCCACTCTTGATTATATATTTAATTTCTACTCTTGATTATATATTTAATTTCTACATCACCCACCACATTAAAATAGGATTAACCTCACAAATACTCCCACGAAAACCTATATCTCTTTGCCTAACCAATAGATCATAAAACCATCTCTCTCTATTGATGTTTTTCAAGGCAAAGTAGAATTTGGACTGAAAGTCTTTGTAGCTTCAACAAATAAGACGACAGGCGTTGATTATAACTCTCTATCTATGAAACTAATAAATTCTCAATTTATATTTAAATTGTATAACTATAAAGATGTTGATATTTAATAACATGCATGTAGTATGTTACTTCTGCCCAATACAGCAAACAAAGCAATCAATGTGAATATATCCCCGCCTTAACCACACTGGTACATCTATAATTCCATTTCCTTGTCAATATACAATAATCAACACTTCATCTCAAGCAATGTTTAAGAAACTACTCATAACAAGAGTTTAACAGTAACCTCGTAATTAAGAAACCATTTTGGTGTTTTTGGCTATGATTGCAGTTACAACTTTTTCATTTTTTTAATCTTTTACAAATACAAAACTTTCTAAAGTGTTGTCCTCATGAGCTGCTAAAAAGCCTATTGCATAGTCAAGCAACAGATTGCTGCATTTCCAACTAATTGTTGTACTCCCTGCAAGAACTACTGACTCATATCATGGCAAATATTTGATCCAATGTTTCAACAATGTTTTTATAGCATTCTTGGACAACTACAGCATCCTTCTTTCTTGCTGCATAATCCAACTGCAAGAACAATTAGCGAAATTGATCAACTTGGTTAAAAAAACGCATCTGCTCTCAACTATGAGCAACCAAAAACCAAAGCAAAAATGAGAAGAATTCACCAGAAGTGACATTACTCACACTTGTTACACTGTTAAAGAGCTTGGAATAGAGTTTTCTTAGTTGGGGCCTTTGGTTCCCAGGTTTGGATTGAATAATAGTGTATATGTCCTGCTTCAAGTAAGGGGAGCTCTCTCTAAGAGCTTTCTGTGCCTCCTTCCATGACTCCACATCAAGCAAAGGTTTGATTTCCAGTAGCTGCCTAGCATGGATCCTCACTCCAACCTCTGCCTCTTCCAATGTCTGGTCTGGGGTTGTCACTCTGAACTCAAAAGCAGAAGCCAAGCTTGTACTGGTCGCAGCCTTCTCTGCAAGTAAAATGGTGGCCAGAGCTGCCATGGATGTTGCCCTTCTTGTGGAGGGGAGTTGGAGCTTATGAGAAAGAGTTTCTGGCATGGAAGAGTTGGGAGAGGGTGTCAAGGTTGTGAACGTGGGGGATGGTTGGAGGGAAAGCGTTGGTGGTGACATCTCCGAGTGATGTTTTACAGGAGAAGGGAAGGAAGATTTTGGACCAAAGGTGTTTGAAGCTGCAACAGATAAGGTGGCAAGCTTGATAATAGCTCTGTCCATGAACCCTTTTGGTGGAACAGTTTTTAGACATGTTTCCTTTTTATGCAAGAAATACACATTTACATTTAGATGGCGTCATTATAAACATTTCGCACCTAATCATGAACAATTTTTTGCACTTCTTGCTCTTTCATGCCACATGTTTTCTTTGTCATCTTTACAAATTAATTGTTCAAATTTAGATTATATTGGGCCCTGTGGGCTCTTAAAATGTACTTGAAACTGGTTTTATGGGTCTCTCATAATCCAAAATTCTTAATCCAAAAGTTAATTTTTTCCCATTAACTTATTACAAGTCATAAATCACCTTCAATTACAAGTCATAAATCACCTTCAAATATAATGTGAGATAGATTCAACAATTATCCCCCTCACACATCATACCAGTCAAATCATCTCCCAATAATTTTCTCTCCCATATCATATCATTTAAATCATCTCTCTTTCATCACTTACTAGGTCAACATGTTATAGTAAAGTTTTAAAAGATTTTAATTTTGGTTACTATTCAAATTACATCTCCCCTTTACCACATGCTAAGAAGTTTCATGAGACTCTAATTTAAGGCAAATCGAGGCAACAATAAATCCAACCAAGCTCTATTGAGCCCTGTAGGCCTCCAAAATGTACTTGAAGTAAGTTTTTTATTATTATTAATCTAAAAGTTAATTCAATCAGTAAATAAGACTTTTTTATTAACTTATATATAAGTCACAATCACTTCTAAATATGATATAAGATAAACCCAACAAATTACACCAAACTAGAGGGGTTAGCGAAAGCGTGGATTAAATTAAAGGGTATAAATTTGAGTTAATTACATTAACGTATTAGTGAGTCAGATGTTTTGGCTTGTAAATCCTACATTACATGTAAAATACGATTCACAGATAAAATTGGCTCCCGGGCTAAATATCGTGAATTAGATTACACACCCCCCCGGGGTGTGCAATCCTGATTCACGCTCATCCTCTCCGTCTTCCCGTCTGACGGGCCTTCATTCTCCCAACTTAGGCACCCCTTCCCTCCTACCTCCCCCTCCACAATCCTGTTTCCTTCTTCAGTTCTCGTCTTTCTCATATACCCTTCTTCTCACCCATTAGCCCGTACTTTCATGCCCCTCTCAACCTTCCACCACCACCCAGCTCCAGCCCTTCTAATCTTCCTCGTCCTTCTGCAACCCGGCATACATTTTTGGCTCCACTTTCTTTAGTCCAGATGCCTTTATCTATGTTGTAAGCAGTACAGTACATGTCTTTAGAAAGTTGATCAGCGCACCTTTGTCATGGTTAGTTATCCAGAGAAGAAATCACGCTATTCATAAATTTGTGGGAGGTATTTTTACCAGCACCAAGCATAGCTCTGGGCCTCTGGCCTCTAATTTATAAAGAGGGGACATGAGTGATTTTTGTGGGTTAGAAGAAAGAAGGGATACGTGGAGAATGAAAATGGGTGATGCATTTATAATCAATGGTTATTTAAGTTACTAATGGTAAAATTTAACTTACAGTATATTCACAGTAGATTCATTGTACTCGGTGTAAATTTAATTTACACTTTCACTAACCCCCAGGGAAGACAATTGTTCAGGGTTAAGGTGGGTCTATTTGAAATTTAGCAAGCACTTTCCACAAATCATCAAATATTTCCTAGAATGAAAACTTTATACCTATTTTTACAATTATATTTATAATTAAATTTAGTTTAATTAAGTACTTCATTTGTAGACTTGCAATGATGAAACTACCAATATCATCCTGTAAAATTTGCTAAAGACCAGGAAAATACAGCAGGAAGCAAATTAATTTGGAGCTAGAAATTACAACCATCTCTATGCATGCATGGACTACGATATAAGCATGAAACTAAGCAATATGCACATAAAAGTAAGCTTGAAAGTGAGTTTTTTAATTCAGGAGACAAGAGCCATGACTTCTTGGAGGACCAGAGCTGCATCACAGCACCGGTGTTCAGTCAGTGGTACACTTCGGATCTGCACTGCATCGCCCAACTGCAACACCCAAAGAGCAATTCAAATTTTCAACCATGGCAACAAGACATACCAGTTCAAGAGTAACAAGAAAACCCAATGAAGTATAAGATATGAAGAATTTCTGGGTATAAATGTCCACCCTTTGTACCCAACAAAGTTTTATAGTTTCTTTTTTCAATTAATATTGATGTTGGTATGATCGTTCAGAAGTTTAACACCTTCCAGATGGCCAAATGGACCCATGAATGAAAAAAGTCATGGCGCACATATAAGAGTAGATACTACACACATGTGCTTTGGAATAGTAAATGAGAAAGACAACCCACATGTAGTTACAACATTGCAAGATGATCCTCCAAAAACCTTAATTTTTTCAAGCCAGTGTTTAAAGATAAATCATATATATATATATATATATATATATATATATATATATATATATATATATATATAAAACTGATCTAATCAGTAAATTCATCTTAATAACATATTGGGTATTGATTAAAATTGAGGCCATGTGTATCTTACTTATGAACACAAGATGAAGATATTTATTGGCATGGCTGATTAAAACTGGACACTTACAGACGTTGTTTGCATTAGTTGGTAATAAACAAGTTTCTGCTACATTGAGTTGACATCTAGAAAGACCTGCTACACATTTGGTTCAAAAACAAACAACTCCTTCTAATACAGTAAACAGAGGAATCAATGTGAATATGTCTCCACCTAATTAACCATACAGCAACTTCTCTAATTTCATCTCTAATCTTCAAGGAAGGTTCATAAACTACTTGCAACAACAATTTAACAATGAGCACATCAGGAACTATTCACAATAACACAATTATATAATCAAGAAATAAGAATTGGATGGAACATGATTAAGCTAGAGCAAAGCTGATGCACGAAGTTGAGGAGCAGATCAGAGAGGGACCTCATGGATGTATTGTAAGAGGCGGTTGGCGAGGTCGGTGAGGGGCTGCTTCCGAGGGTGAGGAGCAGCAGATATGAGATGGGCGAAGTCACAAAGAGAAGGTGGCATTGAGACGAAGGTCCCTCCCCATGAGCTCCCATCCCTCCTCGTCTTCTTCACCGTCGGCCACCGTCTCCCACACCATGGCCAGCAGATCCAGAGCACACGACCTTATCCTGTTAACACTCCCAACCTCCATTTCCCTGCCCGAATACCCACCATGAAAATCAATACGAAACAAGCCAGACAACACATAATATAGTAATATGAAGTCATGGGTCAATGCAAACAAACAAGTCTTGTGGATTGGAAAAGTCACTTCATTTTCGATCTTTTGCAATTGAAAACAATGATGAAACAAGATTGGAAGGTGTGGGGATGATGATGGTGATGGTAGTATGGAGATGCCATCGAGCAGAGGAGTGATCTATGTCTGTTTTTATGTCGGGGAAACTTAGCATCGGGGAAAGCATATCCATCGCAATGATGATCATGCCCCCCGTCTACTCCAAGCAGAAAGAGAGAGACACTTCTCTTCAATCTGGAAACAAGAAAAAAGACATCCTCCATATATATTATCTACTCTACTTCCAAACATCAAAAGATTGGTTGAAAACTTAAAAGAAATCAAATCGATTATATGTCATGAACATTGACTAAACTCACAATAGTAAACATTATAAGAAAAACGAGAGAAGAAAACACCAAGGGCGAACAGACCAGTTATAAGAAAACAGAGAACACATGAGGAACACACCACCAGATGAGATAGAAGAATGAACCGTGCATAACGATAAGGGTAAGTAGTTAACGCCGTACCACATGCCCACACTTGTGACACGCTCATACGACCATGACAAGAAGAAGACAAAAACGAGTTCCAAAATGGTCGATCACAAATTAGTAAAGATTGGTTAAGGAACGACAATGGTGATTAACAAAGATTGATTGGTAAGAAAGAAAAAAGTTGGGTAGGGGAGAGGATACTTGGTATATGCGTCGAAACTATAAAATTAGCAATTGTACCTTTGGGAGGCTATTGAAGACGAAGGATCGGAATAGGAGGAGGAGGTTTGGTCACGGTGGTGTTGCCGGAGAAAGTGGGGGAGCCTGGCAGGTGTGTCTTGCTTGCCGTAACTCTTCGTTTGGTTTACGTTTCTTCTTTTTTTACTTTTTTACCTTTGCTTTTTACTAGTTTGATAGGACGAGTTTTGTTTTGTTAAATATAAATTGGTACCTTTTTATTAAAATTTGGTTGGGATACACCTTAAAAAAATAGACTCATTCGTGTTATTTTAGTTTGATTTTTTTAGTCAATAATTACATAATTAAGAACAACCTATCTATTTTTTTATATTAATATAAGGAGAATTCAATATAAACTTATTTGGTTTATCTTACATCGATCGTAGAGTGTGTTGGTGATTTACATATAAGCTGAAATACCCCATGATACCTATTATAAATCCCTCACCTATTACAAATCCCTTAATACAAATCCATCACCTATTACAAGTCTCAAAGGGTACAATATAGTTTCGAATTAAAAGTAAGAAATTTAACTAATTAAAATATAACAAAAATAATGAATAATAAATCAAATTATTCTAATTTATCTTTTTGTTCAGGTCTATCTTTAACCATTAGAATCTATATTTAGGATATTAGATTATTATAATCCATATCATAATCATTAAATAAAATTTATCTATGTATAATATAAATCATACATAGCCCAATATCTTACCTAGGAAAAACTATAAAGTAACTAATATTAGCTTCATGAGATATATTAACACATTTACTTGTCCCAAAGGGTTACTATATCGGTAACTCCCTCCTTAATCCTTACAAAAGTAACTCTTTTCTTATGAAATAGCTTGGATCTGATTTTTACTTAAACTTTCAATTCACAATCTTTTTCATTTCTTTCATTTTAAGCAGTGTTAATAATATTCTAACTTCAAATAACTTTAACAAGTAGGAGTGCACGGGGCCACATGATTATTAAAAAAAATCAACTACTTAGTAAGAGGAAGTTTCAAATGATTTGCATGAGAAAATTTTAATTAGTGGGTGAATGCATTGGGTATTTCAACTAATATTATTCATTTTGTCATATTAAAACTGTGAAAACTCCCCAGAGTTTGTCAAAGATTATTAATTTCTGCATTTTTACTTTTCCTTATCCCAAACAAATAATAGCAATATGCATGATTTCAGTTCAATAATATTAAATTATATACTTGAAAAGGACTCTGAGGAATAGCATATAAATGTTTAATTGCATTGAGATTCATGGTATATTTTAATTATGTATAAATATATAAAAAATGAATTTAATAAAATATATAAAAAGTATAATTCAAATAGTAGGAGGCGTTTGTGGAGAAAAGGTATTTGATACCGGTATTACTATATTCGTAAGATTTTTCAATAGTGTTCTACATTTAATATGTGATGAAATAAGATTATATTTATAAGTAGGAATAGACGATAAAATATTTTTGGTTAACCACTTTTAAAGAGATAACTTAACTCATTATATTGTACTTTAGGCCTTATTATTATAGAGAGTATTAGAGGTTCCTATTAGTATTAGATAATATGCTATATTAGGAATATTTGCTAGACTAGGGTTTGCTAGACTGTTGGTCACATAGATTTAAGGTTAGCAACATGTCAAGTATAAGAATTTTAGGACCAAATTTTTTAAAGTAAATGGATTTTGAAATCTTTTAATTTAATCTCACGTATAATATCTACGTAGAATGACTTAACAGATTAATTTGTACTTTGAATCATGTCATTAGAATATATATTTAAAGGTGAATAATTATTTATTTATAATCTTAAGGATACTTTTTACAAAAGCGCAATCTCTCCTTCTCCAGCGGCCCAGCGCAACCATAGTCATAGTCGAATGTGGTCGCTTTTGCCCCTTCTGTAATAAAGAAGAAGATGTAGAAAGGTTTACTTTTTACGTGACAAGAAAAGTTGCTACCTTTCCTTCCCACCGATCCTTCCCTCCGATTCTCGGCAACTCATCAATATGAATCAGATTGTCTGATCATCATCCATCACCATCCACGTATGTCGGAATACTTGTGGGAGCGGGCGGCAGACACCGTTGCAAGATTGGCTAGCCAGTTCCACCGCACCGCTTCTCATGTCGTCATGCTCCTGCTCAACCATAAGGTGCACCTCCCACTTTCTAATTTGTGACCTCTGATTTTTTTTCGTTTCTAGGACAATATATTTGATGAATTATGTGACTACTTTGTGAGTTGCCCACTGCACATGGCGTGTTTTTATAAAAAAGATTTTTTTCATTAAGAGCTGGACCTTTATATTCTAAAATTTGAATTTAGTATGTCTGAAATTATCAAGTTCGTATGGGTGGAGAATAATTTGAAATTATTAAGATTGCATTGAAGAATTTGTTATTAGCCGTTTGACGTTGTGATGTCTGTAGAAACATAGATGGTTTGGGATGATGATGTGGTGGAACTGTCAATAAGGTTGCGCAATGTGCAATTCCAAACATGGGTTGTAATGTTTAGCTCTCCTGATTGATTTGAGTGCTGGTTCACTTGGAACGTTGGTGTTAGCTACTTTTGCTTGGCCTTTTAAACTTTGTATGGCACTATGGGATGCTCCATAATATTCGCAATTGTATCTCTTTTTAGGTAATGAGTTTGTGTAGATGAGAATAATTTGAACTTGGATTGAAGCAGCGATTTTGTTAGAAACAAATTGGGGACGATGCGTTGTAGAACTGTGAGTAAGGTTGTGCAAAGTGCAATTTGAAAGGTAGATTGTAATGTTTGGTTATCCTGATTGTTTAGAGAGCTGGTTCACTTGGAACGTTGGCGGCCTTCGCTATTGCTGTAGCATTCACATGGAAGGTTTTCAGATTTCCAAAGGGAAAACGCGTAACTGGAGGGGGACAAGTGCGTTCTACTGCTGCCACCACCAGCCACTTTCCTCGTTCATCTGCTGCTGAGGAGAATTTGCTAGTGGGTACTAGTTCTTCCAATGAGCACCTGTCTCAATACGAGGTGAATATTTTCAGTTTGAATTGTCAACTGCTCTGATTTTGTATATGAATTTGATGAAACCTTTTCTCTAACTCCCATTTCAGCCCAGTCTTCAGCTTAGTGTGGGCAATAAACTAAAAGCAACCAGGAAGGTATTATCCCTGTTTGTTAACATTGATGAAGGTGTTTTTTTCATGCAGTTTGTTTTTGTCATGATTAAGTGAATTTTTATTGAACTTTACATGGATGTCGGAAAGAGTATTCCTGTCTCTAAAGTCTACCCCATTATTTTGTCAATTTAGAAACTTATATTGCATAGGTGCATGGAATTCTGGTATGTTAGATTTTGTAATTATAGGGAATGAATAGGATCAAAAGGTTATTTTTTTGGCAACGTAAAAAAGGTGCTAAACGTTGCTCTGAACCAACAGATTTTTCTCTGTTGAAGTTTGGACAGCATGTTTTGGATCCTAACAAATTTAATAGTAAAGAGTTGATTTTTTTGAAGGTATTTCTTATAGAGAGAAATGAAAAATGGCGTTCCTTTACAGAAAGTATATTTTGTTCGAACAATGGCATATCATAATATTGACCACAACTGCTTGTTGTGATTGCCTTCTTCATAGTTTGCATTTCATCTTCCTAACTTTTTTTTCTTCATTGTAGATGACTTGTTAATTGCTTGGTGTGGTTTTTGAGGAAAGTACTCCCGAGGAGCTTCTGGTAATGTATTTTCAAGTCTGAGTGTTTTGCTCTATATTTTGTGTAGAAGCATGCGTCAGTGAGACCCTCTGTTGTTGAAGTGCTTTTGGAGATTGCAAAACATTGTGATTTGTACTTGATGGAAACTGTTCTAGATGATGAAAGTGAGGTATGTACTGCTCTCGATATATTTCCACAACAAATCTAATTAGCTGTGGAACATATGCTGCTTCTGTAAGATCTCAGATTTGAGGTTTTTTTTTGTGTAACCCTGATAAATATTCTTTGTTCCTAGGCAAGAGCTTTATAAGCTTTGGAGTGTTGATCTCTAATCTTTGGTCTTTTGGTTTTGTTTTATTTTATTTCTCACATATTATTTTCTCATATCTTGTGTTCGTTGTTGTCGATCTCCAACTTTGGAAATTTTTCTCAACAATTGGCCCCGTTCGTGGGAACTTTGGGTCTCATTCAAATCGGATCTTGATTTGAGTGGGACTCATAGCGGACACTTCCAAGATTGGGAAGATTGATAAATTTGATGAAACAAATTATCAATTGTAGATGATGCAGATTGAGGATCATCTATACAAGATGCAACTACATCAACAGTTTGGAGTGGTGACGGACACTTCAGATTGAGTCGTGGGCGGTATACTGCATTAGGGGGCCATGGCGCATTGTCTAAGAGTATGGCGGGTTTGCTTGTTGGGATCTGAGTTCATTGTCATCATGGACAATGTAGCTAACACATTCTTCAGGACCTAGAAGAAGAAATCTCTGAGGTAGGCAAGGTGGCAGGAGCTAATGGGGCAGGTCAGAGAGTTGGCGAAGCTAGATCTCGAGGACAAGAAGCTGGTTGATAGAGTCAACAGGGGCTGGACTCACATATATTGGTTATATGATGAGTTAGTCTATGCTAGTGGGGGTCGGCTATGTGTCCCTACAGGTAGACTAAGACAAAAACTTAGAGAGGAATCCCACAATCCCCAATGGGTAAGACATCCAGGTAGGAACCAAGTGCACGTTCTAATGTTTAGGGCATATTATTAACCAAGAATGGAGGCTGATAATGAAGTTGTTGTCAGATCATGTCTGGTGGGTCAGCATGATAAGGTGGAGAGAAAGTTAGAGGCTAGGTTGCTGCAGCCACTACTTACACCTTTGAGACCATGGAGCTCGGTCTCAATAGACTTGGTGTCCGGATTCCCTAGGGTGAAGGGAATGATAGCAGGGTTAGTGGATCAGTTTTCTAAGTACTCATATTCACAGCAATACCACAGGGTGATTAGCTGAGACTGCTGCCGAATGGTTCTTCAAGAACATGGGGGAGTACTTGGTACCAATCGACATTGTTACAGCTAACCATTCTCAATCTGATAGGTAGACTGAGAGGGTGAATGCATTGAGACATTTCATCATAGCCAACTAGAGGAATTGTTTGGAACTTCTTGAGGCGGCGTAGTTTTGTTATAATCTGCATCGTTATGTAGCTACGGGGCTTAGTTCTTTTGAAGTTGCTATGGGCTGCCAGCCTCTTACACCACTAGAGGTTGCTCTACATTGAGGTGAAGTACGGTGTCTAGCTCCACGGGATGCAGTGGATTCATTGGCCGAGGCAGCGAACAGAATGAAGAGATATGTTGACTAGAGGGCATTGCCATTCAACGTGGGGAAGACTTGGTCCCAACCGACATTGTTACAACTAACCATTATCAGTCTGATTGTAGACTGAGAGGGTGAATGTATTGAGATATTTCGTCATAGCCAACCAAAGGAACTGTTTGGAACTTCTTGAGGCAGCGTAGTTTTGTTATAATCTGCATCATTATTCAGCTATGGGGCTTAGTCCTTTTGAAGTTGCTACTGGCCACCAGCCTCTTACACTACTAGAGGTTGCTCGACAAGGAGGTGAAGTACGGTGTCTAGCTACACGGGATGTAGTAAATTCATTAGCCGAGGCATCGAGTAGAATGAAGAGATATGCTGACTCGATGGCATTGTCATTCAGTGTGGGGAACAAAGTAAGGCTAAAGCTCAAGCCACTGATTTGGGAGAAAATCAGATGTATCGAGGTGCATCGGGTATTGGTGCAAAGGTATGGTGGTCCTTGTGAGGTGGAAAAGGTATAGGGGTACAAGCTTCACCTAGTTTCCATGTTAGTTTTCTCGAACCTTCTAATGAGGATTTGGTCAATCCGAGGAGAGCTATTTTGAAAGGAGCTCCCCCTACCATCCGACAACTTGGAAAAAGGTAAGGAGGATTTTGAAGTATAGGCACATTAGCCTGTGGACTTCAAAGGATCGGATGGAGTGTCTTATCAAGTGGAAGAGAGAACCGAGAAGTGAGGCTAGCTGGGAAAAGGAGCGGGACTTGTGAAATTGGAGAGCAAGATCAAGAAGTATTATGGAGGACTTAACCCTTTGATGAGGACATTGAGTCTCATTGGTGGGGGAGGACTGATACAGGTCTAGTCTAGAGGACGAGCCGGGAGCTAGGGTTTGGCGATTGTTCTTAGTCATCCTGCATCCAAGATGGATAGTCAGTGCTATCCGAGTGGTGGAAACAACTTATCAGCATTAATCCATGTTAAAGTTGCGGATAAAGATCAACTTGTGGTGCATGGAGCGTATTAGGTGACCGAGGCTTACTAGTGAGTTCTAGGATTTGGAACGAGAACTGGGGCATATCGGCATTATGGTCGATTACGAGAGTACCGAGTATGTTGGTATATCAGCAGGAGGAAACCTCGGAGGCGTAACAGGTTCCAGATAGCAGTTATTGGGTGTACAGAGACAAGCAGCATAGCGTTATGTGGGCGAGCATGGGTGCGTAGACATGGCCGAGTAAATTACCAAGATTACGGTATTTGGGTCGAGTTGCCGAGCAGTGCCACAATGCTAGTATTTGGAGCGTGCAATTTACTGGAAGCACCGAGAGAGGGGACCATTGGCTGAGACTGGTTGGGTCAAACCAGGAGGGTTCGATCATGCAGCCAGTATGCGTCGAAGGATATACTTTAGGAGACTTGCCAATAAGGATGAAGAAGATTTTGATGGAGATTGAAATCTATCCTTAGCCAATGGTGGAGGGACAAAAGTTGAGTTTTTGCTCAACTTTGGTGAACTTGCACTAAAATGCACGTGAAAGACTTATGCAATGAATAAGTGGAGGAAGAATTAGGACTAGAGTGTTCCAATCGAACTCCAAGTGGGGATTATTAATATTTATTATTATAAATATTAATGATATGTAACCCATTGTCACACTCAAAATATTAAAAAAATCTCGGGATACCAAACAGAGGTGAAGATGAAGGGCCTTAAACCATCTCTATAAATAGAGACTCATTTGCCTCAGAAAGGCTCAAACCATCTCTATAAATAGAGACTCATTTGCCTCATTCTAAAAATAGGACAAAACAAAGAAGACAGGGTGTGAAAAAAAGAGAAAATGGATATAGAGATAAGGAGAAGGATCAATATCATTTACTAGTTTAATCTTATACAGAGTATTGAGAGAAAGAGAGAAATCTTGTAATTTCAATAGTATACATTGGGTGAGTAATTTTTTTGTACACATCTATAAGTTTGACAGCTGTAATCTTTGATTGAAGTAGTGAATTATTCGTTGTGTTCCCGTGGTTTTTGACTCTCGAGAAATTAGGGTTTTCCACGTTCCTGTAGCAATCTAGGTTGAGCACCCCTGTGGTATTGCTGCAAATATGAATACTTAGAAAACCGACCTTTCTCTATAGTCAAAAGCCACGAGATAACCAAAGATTACAAGTGTCAAACATATAGATATGTACAAAAATATTACTCACCCAACTTGTACTATTGATATTGAGATTACAATATTTCTCTCTTTCAATACTCTATATAAGATTAAACTAGTGAATGATATTGATCCTTTTTTCTTATCTCTATATCCCTTTTCTTTTTTCTCTCACATCCTGTCTTCCTTATTTTGTCTTATTTTTAGAATGAGGCAAACGAGTCTCTATTTATAGAGATGGTTTGAGGTCTTTCATCTCCCATGGAACAACAAACAGTCACTTTTATTTGGTATCCCAAAAATTCTTTTAGTATTCCGATTGTGACAATGAGGTACATATCAATAATATTCATAATAACAAATATTAACATGAAAAATGTTGGACTTTTTAAAACTGGTGGCCTAATTAAAGACAAGGTGATTTGGCATTCAGACAATTTTCTTTTGTATTTTAAATTGCACATATAACCTACTTAACTACATGAGTGAAATATGGAATGGTGAAACGTGTTACATACCGTTAGACCCTTAGACAATTTCTCTGTGTTCATTTTCATTCAATTTGTGAATAAAAAGATCCAGTCAGAGATCAAATGCATAAACTTAGTTTAGTAATAGAAATAGCTACAAGAAGACAATGTACTGTACTCTAATTTGCATATCTAACACCAGAATTGCCGTACAGGTTTTGTTTTGCAGTACTGATCAGGGAAGAATATCTTTTGTTCGGCAGTTGGAATCAGATTGGCACATTGATTCAAGCTCAGAAATTGTCTCAATGCTTTCTGTGAGTTCTTGTATGGTTAGTTTGTATTTCCCAAAAAACAACACTTTAAGTTCGTCCCCACAAATGTCTGTCTTCTTGAACTATAATACTCCAGTGATTCGTCGGACGCCAACTTTACATTGGCACCATGGAACTAACCAGCAACAGCCCAAATGTTGAAATATCATCCAGCTTGGAGCAGTATTTTATGTACGAATAGAGTTGTTTAACCAAATTGTGTTTCATGAGGCCGGTAGATGGATGCTCACCTGTTTCAGCTTTGTCAATGTCTGGTCACTAGAAATGGTCTTTTGTTGATGGGGATTGTAGCTATCGTCCATGACTTCACTCAACTCCGAGTCCTAAGATCAAGCCAGTTCGGCATCTACTTTTGGATAATATTTTTTTCTCAAAAATGTTTACCGAATCCTTTTGAAATATTATTACAATTTTCTTATTCTTTTCATAAATGGAAAATTGGTAAATTTTAGGAGAATAACATTGAACAAAAATTTACGAAGGGGGTCGGTGTGCTAGAAAACTGTGTGATAATGATGTGCAAAAATTACATCTAATATCTTAAATTTGGGGTATGAAATTTGAAGATAAATACTCCAAGTTTGTGCTAATCTGGAGGTGGTTCTTATACAGCGAAGGGCTGCCCCTGAGCTCACCTCTAGTCTAAGTTCACCTCAAATGATAAAACCACTAAATTGTATAATTACAACAAACAAATTAATATATTCAACAACATTATTTATTAAATGTTTTAGTGATTATGAGCGTATGTCAAGTTCCAATTATACCGAAAAAGGTGGTCACCCCATCCAACTACAATCTCATGTATGCACATACGCACTACGTGGCTCATGACCTATAGTTATCTATATATGTCATTGGCGCATCCTCTCAGGTATCACAAGTATGTAATGGGTAATCTTGCATCATTATGCCTTGTCACCCATTTCGATATAAGGGCATGTATTTCATCTTTCAAATAATTTTGAGGGTGTTGTCTCATATCCAACTGGGTTAATTCTTTTACCCCCTGATTTTGCTCGGCGTATAGTAGTCGAATATGGGATCAAGTCAATCACGACTACTAAAAGCGAATATACAATATTTCAAGTAATTATACGAACCTGAAAGAAAGTCTGACGAGGCACTCGCTATTACAACAGACAATCATAATTTAAATGAGACAATACAATTATATATAAGTATAATTTTGTACAAGGAAAAATTCATGCAATGAAATGGCTTAACTGTATCATAATTAAAACTTGACAAAATAACGGATGCACTGTTTCAACAATATTAAACTTTAAATTTTCAACATTTACAACAAGTATATGAGATACTTAATTATTCATATAATATAATTATATAAGTCCAACATCAAAAGATTTAAATTAACTATTCAACTCACAATTCACAATTAGAGAATAATAAAGAATTACCAACTTACTAGCATGTTATTATTATTATAATTATTATATTTTTCCTTCGACATGTTAATTGCTTAATCCAAGGAAATCTTATTACGATTACTAACTTAGTGATTAAAGTATCATTTTAACTTTTAATTAATTTTACTTTTTAACACTGAATTAGAGAGCAACTGTTACTTATTCTATTACTAAAAACTTAGTTACACCTATAATAATTTACTAACTTTTTTCTAATTCCTAATATTTATCCAACAATTAATTAAGTCATACTATTAAATTATTTTAAATAATTTGTATTATCCTAATTCAAGGATACTACTAATAAAATTATTTGAAATTATTCATTCGACAAAGGTTCGAACTTTAATTATTTTACCTCATTTTATTAAGATTCAACGTTTGATGCTTCTTGTACTATTATATTTTAATAACTTATTTTTTACCATAATTGACTAATTATTAACATGACCAAATTTATTAAATTTGTGCTTAAAGTTAAACTTTAAAAATAATAATAATAATTTAAAAATAACTAAATTTATAATTAGTGAAAACATAGTTAGTAACATATCCACATTTGTCCTTATAAAAATCATGAAATATGATTAACTTCAATTTACTAGCAAAAATAGTTTTAGATTGTATACTTATGCAACAACTCCTGAACTTGTATATTGCATATCAAAACATGTGTGCATCACTATATATCACTACCTACATGAACACCCTTATTAACTATTTTAAATAGTAAAACTAGAATCCACAATCAACACTAAATAAGGATAAAAATCAAAAGACAGTAACAAAGAAAAGCCTTCAAGGAAAAAGAACGGCAACCCCATGCACCTGGGCCGTGGCGACCGCAGCACCCATCACGATCGCCACTCACCGGCCTTCTCCAACCATGTACGTGAAGTGCATGTAGACAAAGCTCAAAGCTGAAATCAACCCTCCCCTGACCTGGTGCAAGATAACAGTGCGCCTAGGCACACGATGTGGACAAGTCCAAAACATAGCACCCATGTGGTGGACCAAGGTGTGCCCCTTGCCACCAGCAAAAGAATAAACCCAACATGCAGAAGGGAGGAAAAGAAGAAGAGGGAAAAAAAAATAGAACACCTCCCACGCAGCAAGGTGGTAAGAACACGACCACCCATACGCCCACATACAGACTTGACATGAAACTAAATGCATACAACAGCGAGAAGAAATAAAATGGATAGGAAGAGGTGAAGGGTAGGGTGAGATATACCTAGGCTAAGAGGAAAGGATGGGGAGGGCTTAAGCAGGGAGAATACAACACAAGATATATATATATATATATATATATATATGAAGCAGACAAACTACATGATTGAACCATGTATGCCTAAATAAAATAAAATAAGGTGGAGAAGAAAAGGAAAGACAGGAAGAAGAAATCACGCACCAAAGAAGTCCTGAAGGAAAAAACCCCTCCTAAGTGCTCTCCCTAAAAGACTCCGCCAACCAAAACCAAGTCCACCCACATTAAAAAAAAAAAGAAAAAAAATTTGTTTTGACATAGGTAAAATTTCCTCCAACCTCAAACTATTATATATTTATTTATTTATATACATTTTAAAGGGGTTTTATAACAATTAGCCATGGGTTTTTCTGGTTAGAATAAGAAAGATCATGTTAATGTAAGAAAGGAAGCATTGTTCTTTATGCAACACAAGGTTCCACTTGTAAAAAACAATGAATAAGTCTAAAATGATAATCTAGAATAGAATATGTCAACAGCTTCATCCCCCTCTTTGCCTTCCCCTTCATCGCCTTCCATTTCATCCCGTTTCAAACCAATGCTGATTATATTCGTGGCCAATGCATGTGTGGAAAAGCTTTTCTTTTTCATGCACGGTGGAAAAAAAATCTCAGGGAAGGAGCTTCTTAGAGCTCCTCCTTTGAAGAACTTCACTGAAGGGCAGGAGGGGAACCTAACTATCACAATTCTTAACTTCATATATGTATATATAGTTAAAAATCCCTCAGATTAGACAGGCGAAAATGTTGTGATCAACCAACATTCAGCGTGCTAGTTGCATATCATAAACCCCTGTGGAGGTAAGATGTCACATCACATGCAACTCACGTTCATTAGTAAAAATCTTGAGTATTGTCGAGGTAAATCTCATGACACTGCGTCCAAAAATTGTGCTCATTGTGCTATTGTTTGTCATGATCAACTGTGATTCTTGTTGACCCTATCAATAACCCCTACATCTAACCACGTTTAAAATATCAATTGCTTGTTGAACCCTCTGAAGTGCGTAAAAATAGGATATTCTAAATTTGATAATCAAAGAATTTAATAAAACATTCTCAGCAGAAAAAAATGTGAGTGAAAAATCTCACTAAATTGAATTACATCGATGAATTTAAGAAATAATGAGAATTCTTGACCTTTCTTAATATCTCTTCGCAATTCAAAGATCCAAGATTGGAATTGATGTCATTTCATTAATTCCTCTAGAAGATTTTATTTCAATTGAAATAAAATTGACATGGTGTACTTGCGACAATATGTCCAAAAAACAGGGCAAAATGTACGAATTCCGTCACAATTAAGTCCAAAAACCATGACGTTAGATTATAGATAGACTTTAATTTCATGCATAAATATTCTTCATTTGAAATAGTTTATAATAATTTAATATCTTAGATATACATTTCGATCGATTCTGATTTTAAAGATATACATACCTTCGTTGAACGAGAAAATAGAATATGTTAATTTAATTTATTTTTTTAAACTATATTATTAATTAATCGAATCTCCTACTTTGGGTCAAGGCCCGACTTCTAGTTCTCCTTTTATTAATAAATAAAAGAGTAGATAATCCTCCCTAGAGCTCCTAGAGCTAGGGTAGATGTGCGAAAATAATGCGAGGCAATCAAATTGGTCTGCCTCTATTAACTTTCGGCCCAACATCAACTAAGCCCATATGATCGAGCAGCCCAAGCCCAAAATCAACTAAGGCAGAAAACGTAATATCGAACAATGATAGGTGCATTTTCGGAAAGATGCTAATCAGACGTAAATGCTCCTCAGCCACCCATCCACTCACTTCGTCTCGTCCGATCTCACCTCGCCGTCTCCGCCGCCGCCCCGCCCTCTTCCGAGGTTGCCATTACAACCTTTGTTCTTCCGAAGTTTCATTTCCAGTGTCATTTGATTGCGTTTTTGTGTGGTTTGCGGTTTGATTACTTGGTTCAAAGATGGGGTTTTTAGGCTTTTGATGCCCAAATGTTGGGGTTGTGTGGGGAGGCTAGGGTTGATTGGTCAATGGTTCGTTGTGTTGGACTGCTAGGTTTGAGGTGACTCGTATATAGATGAAATTTGGATATTTTGGCGGTTCGATGGCATTACTGGTTTATTGGAGAGTCTTGTGGTATGCTATGTATTAGACGATTTTTCCGGATGTTTGTAAATCTGTTGATGCCTTTATTGTTCTTAACATGAATTAGTTGATGTGTGATTGTGTGCAGTGAGCTCCGGCATTGTAGAATCGTCGGCAATGTCTATTTTTGTATATTCTGTTATGAATGTCTAATTTTTCGTAATATTATATAAATGTCTTATGTTATCTGAATTAATTGATGCCGTCTAATGAAATGAATTCATGGTTTGGGTCTTTGTACTCACTCCATAGTATGTTTTTGTCCGTTTTTTTATGTATCCAAGTATTTCTCACTATTTAAACTATGTAATAGCTTCTAGTTTGAACCGTAAGTCTTTTGAGCAATCTTCTAGGCGTCCATGCAAGCATAAATTTCTTTTCTTCAAATTGTTTAACTACTAATCTTGTGAGTAAACTTCTAGTCATCTTTGCAATCATAATTTTTTTCTTTAGAAATTGGTAAATATTAGTCTTGTATGCAATTATCTGGGTTTGCATTCGGTTATATACTTTTCATAGTAAATAAATATCATTTTGGTGCTATAAAGTTGCATCCACGAGTGTGAAAGTACTCCATAGTTGAAGTTAGGATACGGACACATGGTTTGAAGACTAGATAAAGATGCTGTTAAGGCATTTTCTTCACTAATTTGTCTCTGTTATATAGTTGCAATTTTTTTGGCATTATGCTTGTTACAAGTTCAGTTATGGTGCAATTTACCAATTTAGCTTCTTTAGTTATCAACTGTTGTCATATAAATGTTTTGATGCAAAAAAGTATTGCATGATAACTGTGGAGTACAATAGGGGGCCTGCAACAGGCGCCAAATGCTTTGAACAGATTAATAGAGTTGATGTTCTTGTATGCATGCTACAAGTTGTGTATTGTTATTGAAAACACGGTTAATAGATTGGATGTTATTGTGTGCTCCATTTTCTTCTTGTTGACGACATGCCAGAATAATGAAAGTGCTCTTCTTTCTATTGTAATGGGCAATTTACATACCTTCATATGTTCTGCTGATCTCTGTTCTTTCTCGATCAGATGAATCGAGAGAAGCTAATGAAGATGGCTGGTGCTGCCTGTACAGGTGGAAAGGCAGCATGAGAAGGTTCAGTTACTCTCTTTCTTCCTCTTTTATTTACGTGGATTTATGGAAATAATTATGTGTTGTTCACGGTCACACTACTGAATATTTAGTGGAAAGATATATTACATTAGAGCTCATCAGAGACATTATGGTGGTAAGGTAGCCATGGTTTATGAATAATTATTGAATTAGTCATTTCGTTTTTATCTTTTGAAAGGGCATTCATTTACCATCACATACTCAAACACTAAGAATTTATCTAAGCCCATTGCTAGAATTGAATAGGTAGTAATTGAACATTGGCTTTCCTCCAAGGTAGTATTTCCTTTAAACCATTGATACCTGAAAATTCTTTGTTGCTTTGACCAGAAAGAAGGTGGTGCACAAGACTACCACCCGGGCTGCTTATTAAGTGAGCCAGTTCACGACCATTTGGCGTTAGACTCTGCTCAACCCATTTCGAAACTCGACATTTAAATGTTCGAGATCAGAACTCGAATCTTATAAGTTGAGCTTGAGTAAGGCCGTGTTCGACTCAACTCGACTCGGTTACAACTCGAACTCGGCTCGAAATCAACTCGTAGCTCGACTCGATAATGTAATATAATAACATACATAATATTACTTATCTATTCAAAAAATATTTAAAATCGTAGATAAATGTTATTATTGACTACATACTAGATCAATTACCTATAATTATTAATTATCTACTTCCACTACTATCTATATTCTCACAAATAGAGCAATGACATAATAAAGAAAAACATTTAAGAAAATCCAAAAATCATTTAAGGTCATCCTAGACACGAAATATAGCTAAATTTATACCTTCGAAACCGGCTTTTGACTTCAAACATGAGTTATCCATTTTAGTAGCAATAGGACAAATTGTATTACCAACTACATATTTTAATTTTAAATATATAGCAAAAGGAAGGAGATAAATCAATGTCAATTTATAAGCACAATATTTACTCAATTCTAAATGTGACAAAGGGGATATAATTTTGTATTAAAGTATACTTCTTCGAATTCTTTACAGCCTCTAATTTTTAATCGTCTCTTTCCTTCATGGCTTCCAAAAAGTACTTCCATGCCTTATCAGCTTATCTAATTAATAGTTATCTATAAAAAATTATCACAAAATTTTATAGAAAAGAAAAAAGATGTTAATAGGGGATGCAAACTTATATTAAAAATTTCTTCCATGTTTGCTAATAGCATGATATGAAAAATACTTATATGAAAAAAACAAGTAAAACACTAAATCAAACCCAACAAAATAAATACCCAACAAATATACACAAAATAGAAATCAAAACACAGAAAATTGTATTTTTTTTAAAAAGATCAAAAATTTTAAATTGGTTTATTTCAATTTAATTATATAATATTTTATTAGATTTTATTATATTTTATTTTATATTTTTGAGATTTATTTTATAATTATTTACTTGAGTCGAGAGCGACTCAAATTTTATTTACAATACTACCTTTCTTTGCATATATGTTTTCCCCCAACCAGAAACGCCATCTTCTACTTCCTCTCCTAGCAGCCCTCTTCTTATAACCATCACCGCACTGCCATCACCGCTATGGCCGATGGGAACCTCCCTCTTCAACCATCATCCCCGATCCATTGCCGTTCTCCTTCGCTCGGACTGCGGCCTGACTTTCTTAGCGTTTCCCGAAGTGCAACTCTTCCTCTCCCAATGACCCTCTTCTTCTAGCCGCGGCCGCAACCTCTGAGACCGACCGGTGCCTTTCTCTCCGGGCACCGTCAACTAATGTGCTTTTCTGTAGCAATAAATGTCGAAAATTGGCACTTTGTTTGCTCTCTCTTTGTCTATCCTTTGGAAAAGGTTACGGCCATGGAGTTATGAGTGGGGATGCTTGGCCTCCCCATGACTCTTTTTGAGGCTTTTCTATGTCTGGGTCCTGATCCCATGGTTCGTTCTTCCTATTTTAGTCAACAAAAGTCTGTTGCTTGAGCTCGTGTATTGTGGTGGTTCCATCTTTCATGATTTTTGATAGACTTTCCAGGCCATTTCTTGAGTTACTCATCCTTAAGGAATGTTATCATGTTGTTTGATTGCTTTTTGCCTGTTATTGATGTAGATTAGGAATTTGGACTGGCGGTCTACTTGGGTATCTGGAGAAAGTGTGATTTTTGAGGATTTTGTTATTCTGGGATTAAACATTTGCCATAAATATTTGGTAAGATAATTATAATCTAGGAGTTTATCTTTCACCATTTCATCTATGTATCATTTGACTTGTTTATGACAGTTTGGAGACTTTGAATGGGTTCTTTTGCATTCGGGCCTTTTGTTGGAATTTCTGACCGATACAATAATTTGATTTTATGACGATGAATCGAAGCGGTGAAGAATAAAAGAAGTAGCTTGTCTAATATTTGAGTCAATCTTTTTTCAAAAGTAGTTTCTTTTTAGAGTGGCTGGTTGGGGATTTTTTTGTATAAAGTTACAAGTTGGATGCTCCTTGATTAATTTGCCTTGTTTGTGGTCTGTAGGTGAAAATTTTCTCTATCTATCTTTTTCCGGAAACTACTCTGGTTTTGATCAAACCCCACCTCGAGTGTGGTTATCCAATGGTACTCAAAGACAAGATACAAACTCTTTATCTCTTAGTGCTTCTTCAGAAGATGACATGTTCCCCAAGGAAGAAAAGGTATCTGCTCAGACTATAGCAAGCCGCTTCGTACAATTTTTTCGTGGTAAAACTGGTGAAACTGTGGATGCAGGAGTCGTTCCTACTGAAGTAACTTCAGAGCTTACAATCCATAAAGATGATCCAGATGGGACCTCAAGGCCAACATTTGATGAGGCAATGAAAATTATGGAATCAAAAGACCAAGGGAGAGAGATGCCAAATAACTTGCTTGGAGTTCTTGTGGACCAGCATTACCTTGTTACACCTTCTGAATTAAATTCCACCATTTTTGCACCTAGTTCAAAATTCATGAGTGCTTTTTCTGAGATGCAAAAGACTACTGATGTGTTAGAAGGGCCATGACTGTTTGAAAATGGTGGGGACGACTTAAAAAGAGTTGTTTCGTACACGAAGGCTGCTACTAAGATGGTAAAAGCTGTGAAAGCAGCCGAAGAACAAACTTACTTGAAGGCTGATGGTAAAAACTTTGCAGTTTTAGTTAGCGTCAGTACTCTAGATGTTCCTTATGGAACCCATATCAGATGTGAATTAGGCTACTCTTTTCTATGATGCTGGGATCTGAGCTACCATCAGGAGATCAAACTACACTGCTTATAGTCTCATGGCGGATGAATTTTCTCCAGAGCACTATAATGAAGGGCATGATTGAAAATGCAGCTAGACAAGGTCTAAAGGACAGCTATGAACAATTTGTGAATGTATTATCTCAGTCTGCAAAACAGGTAGACTTGAATGAACAGGGGGCTGGTAAGGGCGAGACTTTATCCCCTCTGCAAATGGAGCAGCAGTCTGATTGGAAGTTGGCTGTTTGTTACTTTGGAATCATGACAGTTGTTTCAGCATTGTTTCTTGGAATCTATATATTGATACATATCATGTTAGCAACGCCAAGCAAAACCCATGGACTTGAATTTAGTGGACTTGATTTGCCAGATTCTGTAGGGGAAGTAATTGTTTGCGGAATTTTTATTCTTCAAGCCAAGAGTGTTCTAGACATGATTGTACGTTTTATGCAAGCTAGAGTTCATAGAGGTAAATCAACGCGTTAAGCATTGAATAGTTTAAGTTGTGGTAGCTGACCAGTTTTTGGATTTTAAAGAAAACTGAATATGTTGTCATTTAATTACTTTTGCTTTTATAGCTTCTGTAACTTAGTCCTTTTATATTTTCAAAATATATGAATAATGTTTATGTTTTTTTATTGCACTCTCCTAAAAATAAATTAACTTTTGGTTGATGGTGTAACAAATTTTAGGTAGTGATCATGGAGTCAAAGCTCAGGGTGATGGATGGTTGTTGACTGTTGCCTTGGTTGAGGGTACAAGCTTTGCAGCTGTTGATTCTACTAGTTTTTCAAACCCGTATGTTGTCTTTACATGTAATGGTAGGACAAGTACTAGTTCGATCAAGTTTCAAGTTCTTGATCCAGTATGGAATGGTGAGTTGAGTGTTTCATTCTTAGGTGTATTTTTCGTTTGAAATGCATGATAACATGTAAAACTCTGGTTTATTTGGGATGGAAGATTCATTGAGTTAGTGATATGAGCATTCTTTGATATCTTTAGGCTGTGCAGTAAGGATACCATGAGAGCTCATATGTGTAGTACAGCAATATGAAGTACATAACTTGTCAACTTTTCTACTTTATTGAAGTACCGCAATTTATCCTGCTTGCTTATTACTTTGAGGGTCTCAGAATGCATAATAAACATACCGATTCAAAAGTAGCGCTAGAAGTCTTCTTAGATATAGTTTGAAGATGTTGGTTGGCTAAATGAAATGTGCACTCTTGAATTATTATGTATTCACCTAATCAATGATTAATTTATTTGTATATATCATAAGCCTTAATTCTTGCAGAAATATTTGAATTTGATGTAATGGATGAGCCTCCAAAAGTGCTTGTTATTTAATAGTGAATATTGTTTTTTCTTATTTGTATTGCCATGATTGTGTTTTTAAATTATTTCTATATTTTGATGTTATAATATATTTATGTAGTAAGTTGAAGTATAACTATATCCTAATTTTATATTCAATTTTTCAAATCCAAAAGTGAAATAAAGTTTTTTAATATCTATTTATATTGGTTTGTTTTGCATCACATATTCAAAAACAATGTATGTTTTAAAATTTTAATGTAAACTTTTGTTAGTTGTTAACTTGTTATGACTTTGGTAATTATTAAAATACACCTATGAACTTTATTCATTGGGGATGATAAAAGAATATATTTATTCCATTTTTTTAAAAAATATTTATAATCTATCTCACAATGGATGATATCTGTTATTTTTTTTCCAGGATGAAGGCCGGATAAAAGCTATCTAAATATAGATGAAGGCTATAAAATATAGATTTTTAATAGTTTTATTTTTCTATATTGGGTTCACAATTCTAAGCATTTTATTTTTTTAGAAACGTGCACTATTGAATGATATCTTAGGTATTTTGTAAAAAAATTGAAACACAGTTGAAACGTGAAAAAACCATTTATTATTGAGATAGTTTATATATATATATATATATATATATATATTGATAGATTATTTTTGTTAATTTTAATCTCTATAATGAGATATTTTTATTATAAATGAGCTACTTTCAATTTTATGTTTGAGTTAATTTTGAATTCTCCGACAAGTTAGTTTTAAGTTTTTAAATGAGTTATTTTCGAACTCTCAAATGAGTTAATTTTGAGTTACTAAATAAGTTGATTTTAAATTTTTAAAATTAAACAGTTTAAGTCTATTCAAAATTGAGTCGAGTTTGAACAACAAAAATATATATTCAAAGTTAATTTCAAACATATATTTTTAAAACTTGTTTAATTTTGAATCGAGTTCGAATGAACTTCAAGTCATTCGTATTCAAGTCATTCGTATGCAAATTAAGCTCGCCTTACTCACTCGTTTAGAAGGGTTACCTACCACAACATACGATAAAAGGTTGGGTCAAGAGCACGTTGAAGAGAATTGGAGTAAATGCAATTCCAACCATTGAAGAGGTCAACATTTTTAAGGATGACAATGTTTATTCAATTTCAAGCTCCTAAAGTTGGTGGACTGCCTTTGATGGTCATTAACAAGGTTTTCTTTTATTTTTAAATTGTAAAAGGTTTAATCATATGCTCTCTTCGTACCATTTCAGTTCAGGCATCAATTGCAGCTAACACATGGGATGTAAGTGCTCCACAAACGAAGAGTATTGTCCATCTAGCTGTCATTCCCACGTTTTGCATCCTTCTTTATGCTTCTTAGTCTTATTCTGAATGTGTCTGACATGATCTACATCGTCTCTTCATGTCTGTTAATCAGAGCTGCAGGATATCCTTCCCAGTATCATCAACCAGCTGGGTTCAATGTTTTATCTTTAAACACCATTTGTCTATTGCTCTTCTTTTCTGTATGCTGAATACTATGCACATCCGACAAACCATTTGAATTGCTGTTGTATTGATGGTAGCTGTGTTTGTGCAGGACCTGATAATTTGGATAATCTAAGACGGCTTGCTGAGCAGTTCCAGAAACAAGCTCCAGGAGCTGCTGCTGCTGCTGCATCAGCTGGTGCTCCACCAGAAGAGGACGATGAAGACGTTTCTGACCTTGTTCCTGGGGAGAACTTCGAAGAGATGGCAAATAAAGGAGAGACAGCAAACAAAGGCGAGGCATCATAGTGTATTTTAGGCAGTCTTTCTTCTTGACATCTCCCTCGAGTTTAATCTCACATCACTGTGCAAGTTTTGCGCTCACAGTTTTTAGCAATTAAGAAGCAGCTATGAGCAGTGTCATGAAGTGACTTGTGAGTAGGTACTCATTGAGAGGTGGAATACGTTTTTCTCTCTGTCCGGATGATCATGATACTTTCTTCATAAGAAAGATCTTATTTCCCTTCCTAAATATGCGATTAATAGATGATTTGCAGTGGTTTTCGAATTGTATCATCTAACATCTCACAAAGACACACATCGTAGAGCTAATCAGCCGGCGCTAACTGGGAATCAAGCAGCTGATTTTCACTTGCTACTCTAATGTAAAAGAATATTAGAAATCTGAGATCTGATGAAAAACATGAAATTGACTGAGCATTATTTCAATTCAAATGCCAATTGATCTCAAATTGGCCACACTACAAAAATAATAATATCTTCAAACATCATGGTATGTATCATGTAAATAAAGAAGACAAAACTTTGATATGAAGTACCGGAAAGGATCCCGGACTTCACGTTGACAAATCAAAAATGCTTTGAAACAGAGCCGACAGTGGTACAAACTTGACAGCAATAGCATCAGGTCTTCTCAAGGATGACACACCACTTTGACCTGTCGAAGAATTGATCCTGAACGACCGCATTCTCGATACCAGACACCACTGATTCAAGCTCCCCTTGCACAAAGACACAAAGACATGATAATAATGATTACACACGACAGCACCCTTTTTATCATCCCTCTTTGCAAACCCCGCAGATGCAGAATCTCTGATAACCCAGAATGAGCAGCCGTGTTCGAGGAGCTACCATTTTCATCAGATTCCGGTATACTCTAGCTTGAGAGTGGAAGTGCTCCTCACAGGAGAACTTCCATTTCCCACCCATCCCTCCTCATACTAGCAAGACAATGGCGTCCATTTAGCCAGCAAAGACTTGTCTTCCTGTTCAGCTGCCCATACTGTTATTAGCACCAGGCCTCCTCTCTTTACGACTAGAACCAATTCTTGTATCGCTTTTCGCCTCCGATCTTCCGTGCAGCAATGGAAATCGCGGCATCCCCAAATCCACTTCTGCAGGGCATATTAACAGCATCTGCAACTACTACTTCATGGCCCTTCCCAGCACAAATTCCAATTAATGGAGCTGTGATATCACACCCTATGTAAAAGCAACCAGGATTAAACCCCAAGTACTGCTCATTTCCACAACCTGCATCTAATATGACAGACCTCGGCGTCAAAGAATCAAGGAAACTCGCAACCTTCACCCTTGTTGCGAAACGGGTATAGCTGAAATGTGGAGCAATGGCATCATAAACTCGATGAACATACTTCCTCTCAATATCCGGAGTTTGAAGCACAGTCCTGTCATAATCTTCGTTTTGATTAAACATGTTTTGATTCGATATCGAATAAAGCCTCTCATAGAGTTTGATTGCCTCTGAATGACTGCAAACTGTGTGAACTGATAGTAAATCAACTCGAACCATCTCTAAATCGATTAATCTACATTACTTAAAAGTAAAAAATTAACCATAGCAACCCTCTTAGCATATTGAGAAATCAAGACGCCACTAATGCATAACCAACAGTCGATAAAAAGGGAAAAATGGATATGTATAACAACCTAATAAGAATGATGAATGGATATGCGTAGCAACCTTCAGCTTTTTTGCGAAACTGGTAGAGCTGAAATGTGGAGCAATGGCATCATAAACTCGATGAACATACTTCCTCTCAATATCCAGAGTTTGAAGCACAGTCCTGTCATAATCTTCGTTTTGATCAAACATGTTTTGATTTGATATTGAATAAAGCCTCTCAGAGAGTTTGATTGCCTCTGGATGACTGCAAACTGTGTGTAAATCAACTTGAATCATCTCTAAATCAATTAATCTACATCACTTAAACTAGAAAATTAACAGTAGCTACCTTTTTAGCATATTGAGAAATGAAGACGCCACAAATGAATAGATATGTATAACAACCTAATAAAAAGTTATGCGGTATGACATTACACATGAACACTCAACACATAATAGCAGTCAAAATATAAATTGATACTATGTCTTAACTGTTGGTATACATCACATAAAATACGCAAAGGCATGGATCAAACCCAAACAAAAACACGAAAGGAAATAACAACGCACTAAGTACAAGTGTGTGTAACAACTATCTGTCAAATCCACTAACTCTCGATTTACTAAAAACTTAATAAAAACTATATATAGGGCTGAGAAAGAAATCATATAAGTAGGCCCGAAAGCAACGTGAGGTGAAGCTAAGTTCAAAAAGAATACGAGGGATCTCATCCTTAAAGGATATTAATCACGAAAGTAAAAAACATCTAAATGACCTATGTTAAGTGAGGTCCGATAAAACAACTACTTAACACGTCCTACAATCTGAAAATAAAATCTATAATAGAGTAAAACTATAAAGCTATGAAGATTCTAACAGATTTGTTGTCCAAGCTCTAAGTGTTTCATCACATCTACGGCGAGCATAGACTCTGAAACCTACATCAGAACCTACTTCTAAGCGAAAGACTGACAACTTTATATGATGCATTGTTGTGGTGTACGCTCACATCAATAATAACAATACTCAAACAATCAACAACACTAACGAATCAACAAATAAATTCTCGGCATGCAAGTCGAGATATGTCAAGGAATATACAAATAAATAAATAAATCAAATCAAATAAATAAAAAAATAAAAATAAAAGATGCACGCGTAAACATCACAACAATAATAAGTGACAACTAGGAGATGCATGAAAATAAATAGTTAAATAAATAATAATTAATAATTACATAAGCATTCAATTAATAATTAATTAAATACACTCGCTTATCTATAAACAATTGATAATAAATAAATAATACATCAATCAAGGAATAATAGTAATAATATGTGATTTTGTAACTAAATGCAGGTAAATATTAACACATACATGAGTTAATAAACAAATAAAAAAGTAAATAATTCATTAACTAATTAATAAATAAATTATTAATAATAATTGACCATGAATAGTAACAATATAATTATCAAATACATTAACACACCTAAACACAAGTAAATGATATGTACACAAGCAAATACTTAAACAAATAACTAAATAATTAAATAATTCAATAATTAAATAATATTTGATAAATATGAATGGAATTAATATTAATAAATAAATATACCATCAATACTAATAAATACTCATACAAATATGCATCATAATTGACAAATATATAAATAACTATAAATAAATAATAATGGATAAATAAATAATAGATAACTAAAAATACTCATAATATCAAAATATATCAAATAGTATAAATATGCATCTAAACTAATGTAGGGAGTCTCAAATAACAAAAAAATGGTTGAAAAATGGACAAATATATGTTGAAAAAATGACCGAGTCGATTCGGGCGAGTTGGACTGAGTTGGGCCAAGTCAACTCAATCCAGGCCCAACTCAGTCCAGGTCAAACTACTCGATGGGCTAGGCTGGACTCGGTTAGCTGGGTTGGGTAGCTAGACGTGAACACAGGCATGAAATGAGCTAGACAAAACTAGGTGGACACGACTGGTCGGCAAACAAATGATATGGGCTTGCACACGTGGGGGCAGGCAAACAGGCAAACACAAATAGAACTCGGCGCAAACATGGACAAACTGGCCTGATAGGGCTAGTAGCATTCCGATCACCGAAAAACACTAACGGTGGAGAGCCAGGGGTCGCTGTTGGTCCCAATCAACAGAGGAGGACAAGGTATTGATGATGGTGGTGAGGCCTAATAGAGTCTGGTTGGCGACTAGCTAGAAAATAACTAAAAAGTGGGAAAAACACACCCGGGAGTGGCAACATCGCCGGCGACAATCGTGGCCACAACAAGGGTTGGGGCTCATTTCAAAATCTCGGTCTTGGCGAGGGGAAACCATCATGGTGGTCAACCTAGTCGGAGGAGGCTCACTGGCACTAAAAAACGGCCCAAAAGGTTGGTGGTTGCGTGAAGAATCGGCTTACAAAATGTCTTTGTCGGCGGTGACTCTAGCAGCACCAAAGCTGGTGGAGGGTCTCAGTCGATATCCGGTTGCGAGGTGGTTACGATAGTACCTATTCGGTAGTTGAAGGCGGGCCAAAGACTCACCAGCATTGGCCCAAAGTGGCGGCAACGCTACGAGTAGAAAAAATTATGAACAAGTATATACAATATATATATATATATATAGTTGGAAAGCTAAGATCGATGTCAACAAAAGTTGAAAATGAGTCGAAGCGTAACAGTGAGTCTATAGATGAAAATTGAGGCAAAAATTAAATGGGCCTCGAAACCGTGAACTCAATTAGACAAATATCTAAGACTCAAATCAAACTTGTCCCATAAGAGCAATTCGATAGCCCAAAATTCTTGAGATATTTATAAAAAAGATGCCTTGAAATGCTTAAAATGATACTAAATGCTAGAATGACCTAGATTTAGCTCTAAAATCGTGAGCTAACACAAGAAAGAACATGTATACTTCAAGTATATAATGATAACTCATACTCTCATGTAGCATAACTAAAATTATCATCTATATATCGGACATATTTAGCCTCCATAACGTACTCGTATTGCTATCTTAGCCTCGTACTCATACTCTGAAAGTTGAATTGACTCAAAGTCATTCTAAATTAGCCCAAACTAAACAAGGTAACAAATGGGTAAATCCTAACTCGAAACTAGGGTTTTACACGCAGGACACGACATCTTGTCTATACTAAATCTTGTTGAAATTTTTGAATAATTAGAGCAGACCTCTGTTTTATAAATCATATATATATATACGGCCACTGACAAATATATTGATACGTACATGTTTAATAAGAAGATATGAACTAAAAAAATTATAATATTGCAGCCATGCACATTTTATCTAAACAAAAAACATTGTCGATTGTAATTAAGATTATGACTAATCATTTTTTTCAAATTAAAATAATCAATTTGAGGTTTAGGATTGTAGAAGAAAGAAGTGCTAATTGAAGCATCTGTCCATGCAGGACAAGAATACATCCATCCTATTGGGCTCCATAATCACAAATAATGAGGTACTATTCCATGTATTTGCATTTTTTCAAAGGACATTTCATTATTGGCCTACTAATTCTACAGTTTCTACAAGCCAATGGACTTCTTATTTTTTTGAAAAAAAGGCATAAAAACTTTAAAGCTAAACCCATATTTTTTTCCATTTTAAATTCATTTATTCATGATTGTTTCTTGAACTAAACCCATATTTTCTTCTGTAAGATAAACCCATATTTTTTTAAACCAATAAAGCCATATTCTGGTCACCATTTCGCGCCAGAAATCAAACTCCATTTCTTTCTGCAAGCAATGACTTACACAGTAACACTGCTACTTGTGCTCCAGACTCTGCAAGCCCAATCTGAAACACAATGTTACACATCCATTCAACATTAACTTTGCTGCATCCTACTCAAAATCCTAATCACAAAAATCAAACACAAAAAACAATACCAGAAACAAGAATCGAACAAGAAACGATTCAATGGCCACACAAAAACGAAAAAAAAACACAAAAAACAAATTGCAATATCAATGATTTCAATCTCAATCTCTCTCGGTGAAGCTCAAATGGGCAGAGCCAGGGTCCCTGGGCAAGCCCTGCACCGTATCCGACCACCGGCCGGGCGAGTGCTCGCTGCTGTTGGACGACACATGCACCTCCCCCTTGCCTCCCTCACCATCCTCACCACCTCCTTCGCCGCTGGACGGCCCTCCGGCGCCGGCGACACGCACGCCACCGCCACGCCCAGCAGCGCGGCCAGTTTCTCCTCCGACGCCTCAGTCCCCGACCCCGGGTCCTCGCTGGAGTCCGCCTCCTCCTCCCTCACCGACCTCACCCACTTGGGTATGTCCTCGCCGTGCTCCTGCACCAGGTCCTGGTACGGCGTCTTTCCGGTGAGGAGCTCGAGCAGGAGCACGCCGAAGGAGTAGACGTCCGACTGCTGGGTCAGGAAGCCGCTCCGCCTCGACGAACGGCACTCCGGAGCGCAGTAGAAGAGGGAGGAGGCCGCGGCACCGCCGTCGTCGGCGGAGTCCGGTGACCGGAAGACGTGGAGACCGTAGTCGGTCAGGCAGGACTCGAAGTCGGAGCCGAGGAGGACGTTGGAGGACTTGAGGTTGCCGTGGACGATGCCGGCGGTATCGTGGAGGTACAAGAGGCCGGCGGCCAAGTCCTCGGCGATTTTCAAGCATGAGGTCCAATGCAGCGGCTTCCCGCGCCCTGTCGGCTTTGAACCTGTGAAAATCAAGACGACGATTACATATATTTTCTGTCATCGACCCTTTTGAGAAGATGTTCTACGGTGAACTTGAGCTGGTTCTCAGAAGTGTTTTGATTAAATTTTTTGATCAGATTGAAGATGGTAATCAAGGTGGGAAATTTGATCGGTATTATGTACAGTTATGCAAATGTTCATTCCAAATATCCTATGCAATTGGGATATGGTCTGGCTAAATGGATGTGGAAGCAAAAACAAGCTCTGCATTTTGCATCAATCTCTACATATGTACGATGCAATTTCAAAAAGAATCGGATATTAGTATCAGAGACAGCTAAAGCAAGAAGTAGCTAAGAGCCCTTTTTAGTAGATGAAAAGTTGGTCGGCACCGGAAAAGTTGGGAATGTAGGAGACCAATTTCAAACTGGTGGTTGGCTTTTTGTAATGATGATTCCGATCAATGCCACCCAGTAAAAAATTGGAGCTTTGTGATTGTAACAATTAAATGAGAAGGGACAGTTTGTCTACCCAACCACCAAACTATGTGGCCCCTAAATCAGTAGCAGCAGCAGCAGTCTTAAAAATATTCATTGAAGATACGAGTAAAAAGTCACAGAACCAAACAGTAGTGGTAGTGGTGCTTCTTATTTTTTTGAGTCATATTCAGATCCGCCCAGGACCGACGCCCGTGGAGGCGTATCTCTACCATCGATCGATTCGTGAAAATTCCCTGAGGGTGGAAATGCACCGTGTCTCCACCGGCGTCACTCCGAGAAGTAGTTAAAATTTTTTCTATATTTTTACCTCATGGATAGTGTATCTATGACCTCAACATGGAGAGTGGTGATTGCATTGTAAACATGAAAACATCAAAATGTTCCAAGAAAATCTGAACCTAAATTCATCAAAGTTTCTGAAACTATAATTCATGGTTTCTGATTAGAGATTGAAAAATTAGGCAAGTAAGCATACCATGGATGAGGGAGAAGAGGCTGCCATTGGGGTAATAGTCATAGACAAGGAGTCTCTCTTCCTTGGCCTGGAAATAGGCTCTGAGCGGCACCAAGTTGGGGTGCCGCAGCCTTCCCAGCGCCTCCACCTGCCGCCGGAACTCCTCCGACCGGGCGCCGCCGACGTCCCGGAGCCTCTTCACCGTGACAATGAAGCCGGACTCCATCACCGCCTTGTACGTGCTCCCCGCTGTCCCCTCCCGAGCGTCTCCGCCGACGCCCGCAGCAAGTCCTCCATGGTGTACACCATCTTCTCCTCGCCGGCGCCGGCGCAGAACACCAAGCTCCCCACCCCGCCTTCCTCCCATGCAAGCCCGCCCTTCACCTCCTCGTCGCCGCCGCTCGCCTCACCGGCACCGGTGCCGGCGGCGCCGCCGCCGGCAGCTCCTCCTTCCGCCGCCTTCCCTTCTCCCCCGCCGACTTCCTCCTCTTGAATATGATCCACAGAATGACAATGCATATCATAAGCAGAATGAATCCGGCAATGGACAATACTATAGCTATAATGAGTTTCTTCCTCTTCTTCTTGTTCTTTGGCTTGGTCTCTCCCTCGTTGGGTAGATTAATGGAAGATGGTTGTAGGTGGGCTGCTGGGAGTGGAAGGGACGATGGGGGAGGTGCAGTTTTTGTTCACCTGCACGCCGCACAAGTTGAGGTTGTTGGTGAAGGAGGAGGAGTTGAATCGGAGGAGGACGGCCGTCGTCGGCAGCTCGCCGGAGAGCCGGTTGTTCGAGACGTTGAGGAAGGTGAGGCTGCTCTGGTTGAGAGGCGGCACCTCCCCTATTAACAGATTGTCCTGGAGGAGGAG
This sequence comes from Piper betle, assembly GCA_033002965.1. NCBI lineage: Eukaryota > Viridiplantae > Streptophyta > Magnoliopsida > Piperales > Piperaceae > Piper > Piper betle. Next base: position 41,670 of record JAURVB010000400.1, read on the forward strand.
ACTGTATAGCCGGGCCAGCCGGGTTAGCGACGCCGGAATCTCGCCGGAGATGTTGTTGCCGGAGAGGACGACGGTCTTTAGCCTGTGCAATGTGGTGACTGAGGCCGGGAACTCGCCGGAGAGCCGGTTGTCGTTGAGGTAGAGCGACTTCAAGTTGACGAGGCCGTGGAGGTCCGGGATGGAACCAGAGAGGAAGTTGGCCTTGAAGCTCAACACTCGGAGCTGGTCGAGCTGGTTCAAGCTCTTCCCCTCCAAGCTCCCATTCAAGCCTCTGAACTCCACCACCAGCTTCGACACCCTGCCCTTCAAGCAAGCCTTGACACCCCTCCATCTGCAGACATCGGAGCCCCTCGGCCATGGAAGGGAGTTGGACGGGTCGATGGAGGATTTCAGAGCAAGGAGCGAGTCGTAGTCGGTAGAATTCGCAGACATCACGAGGTAGGCGAAGAAGAAGACGACGATGGGAAGCATTGAACTACAGCAATGCCCGGAGACCGCCATGGGATCTCTTAAACACCATTTACTCTGCTTCATCTTTCTTCTTCTTTCTGAATCAACGCAATCAGAAAAACATTGAAGGCATCAAAAGACAGTGCGGAAATGGATTCAAAGAGCTAATCATTGGTAACTGAGAATCGTCAAATCGGCCATTTTTCTGGTCTAAGATTCCTGGACGCCCATAGAACACCAGGAAGCAAAGCTCAGCTAAACTGGTACAGAGAAAGAGCCTCCTAAGCTACTGTGTCAGCTCTACTTCTTGACAACTCATGCTCGGCAAGCAGGCAGTCAGACTGCGAAAACTAAAAAACCCAAATCGCATGGCACTGGATTGCATGCATTTATCTGACAGCTACAATGAATCAAACTCAAAAATCAAAGACAAGAACAAAAGCGAAAAATAAAATAAAATAAAAGAAAGAAACTTTTATTACATATATTGCTCTTCTCGGGTGTTCACGGCCTTGAAAGCCGTAAAGCGCCACAGTTTAGACCCACGTGAATTTCAACCAGAAACTGCAGAACCCGCCATTCTCTTCATTTTTCCGGTCCACCTCCTCCATCCCCTCCCCTTCCATCACCACTGTTGAACAGTGACACACCATACCGTATTGATGCATCAACATGTATAGACTTGCGTAAAAGCCAACAAACAACTCAGAAAAGAAAGAACCAAAGGAGTGGAAAACAGCACATAGTTGCAGGGGATAGAAGCAGCGTGACACCACTGATCTCTATCTAGCTTCAAACATCAAAATCTATGATTCCATGGCCGACCCAGACAATAATGTATGTGGGCTGGAGGAGGAGGAGGGAAGGAAGGGGAAGGAGAGAAGGGGCATGGGAGTGTGGAGAAGGAGAAGGGAGAGGATTCAATATCACACCTCTGTGCTCAGGAAACCAGTGATTCAATTGAAAGCTCTCCACAAGTAGCCAAACTGCTCAATTCCACCCCACCCATAAAATCTAACGGCGGTTGTAGTTCACAAGGAAAGATTTGTAGTTACTCCCATGGCCACACTAACCCATGAAATACTATGCTATTGCTAATTAACATTTATGTAAAAAATCACCTTCTTTTCTCAAGCACAAATCACTCTTCTAAAAAAAATAATTCTCAACCAAAAATCGCTCTTTTTGAAAGAAAACATTACTCATTGGGCTAGTGTTAGTGTAAATAATTTTAAATTAAAATCACAACTTCCAGATCAGGTCATTCAGATATCAGGTACAAGTAATCTAGCCACCGGCTCATAAAGACCCAAAAACTTTAACTGGAGACGAATTTAATCTTAAATTTATTATTTTTAATAGTTTAAATCAATATAAATGTCCGGTAATTTTAATTATCATGACAATGTGATTTCATAAGCCGAAGGTACCACAAGGAAAAATTTAAGTACAATAAGTAGATGATTCAAGCATGTCTCACTTGTAGCATACATTTTCTTGCTATTCTTCGTGCATGTCAATTGCAATAAATTAAAGCGCGTGGCTAATGAATTTAATCCATAACTACGTACAAGTTCATTAAAATCATGATCATTAAAATTGTCCACAGTTGAAGGTTATGGAATGGATTAAGCCAGTACGATGCATGGCATTCCGTCTTGAATTGGATTAATGTGAAACCTATTATCATGCTTAGGTACACCTACTGTTTGTACGTACCTGATTTTGATATATCATATATTAGACAAAGACGTATGATTTGGTTCATTATCGACCAATGCAAATCACGTCTTATTTGTTCGAGTACAAGTGGAAATGTAAAAGTTAATAAATTGAATTACAAATGAAAGTGAAAGTGTTGAATGATCATTAACAAGAATGATGTAAGGAAGAGAATTTCTTAGCAACATTCTCTATTATATATATTTCCTCGTGAATTGAAGGTCGCACTATGTGTATACCTTCCCGAATAGAGAAGGAACAGGGCCTTGAATGAAATGAATTGGGGGAGCAGTTATGGTGCAGCTAACACGAGTGCAAGAGGTAAATAGATATTAAATGTTTCAGGTTTCTCACAATTTACAAGAGAAAGGTGGTGCATTGCATGTGATGCACCTCCAACATTGTAAAGACTAGAAGTTAGAACCACCATGATAAATACAAAGCCTGGGACAACGATACCAACGAAAAGAAAAACATTGGCTAACATATATTATAGGCTGCGTTTGTCCATTGATTGTACAAAGGTTGGATGAGCACAGGAGACAAATGTGATACACAGACAGCCAGATTTGCAATGCATTCCAAAGATTGGTTGCACCTTTTGGCCCCAGTTTTTGGGTATTTTAGCGTTGCTCCAAAAGACCCAACTACTGGCTGTTCCAAGATTCTTATGTCGAACTAATTGTAAATATTAATTATCTGGGCATGCATGCATGTAATTCATTTCCCATTATCTGCTTGTCTGAACAGCCGAGTAATGGTTATGTTAGGAGTTGTGATTGAAGATGGAGATAAAGAAAAGAGGTATGGCGAAGGACAGCCAGCCCACGAGACATGTGAGATGGTTGGCTATCCTCACTACTTGGTCTGGCCATGCTTTTGGGTATGGCAGATAGAATGGCCCATTGCAGAAGTGGAGTAGAAGGGGAGTGATAGCTTTGTGGTGCAGAGTTTGCATGGTGGGTCTCAATGCCTATGAAGCCATTCACTAATTTTGAAATTGAAACTGCTGGAACTCAAATAATTGCCTGGTGGATAAGGACGGAAGGGGAGGGGGACCTGGTTTTGAAGACCACCCAGCTAGGCAAAGGGCCAAGGTTTGGAGAGTACTTACTTGTTTTAGCCCATTTTTGTTTAGTAGGTTGGATGTTGTTGCATTTCATCCAGGAGACGGCCAACTATGCTTTCTTTGAGCTTACTATGGCCAGACACAGAAAACAACTGGTTTTGTGTACGTCAGTACGAAAGAAAGGTAAATGGTACCGTCTACGTATTGAACAAAACAAGAAAATAGTTGAGAAAAGAACAAGAAAATATACACTGGGCGAGTAAGGTCCATATATATTCAAGTACTTGAATGCAACAACACAAATTCATACTTGCTAGCAAAGCGACACTTCTTATTCTTTTTATTTTTTGAGGGATTGTTCTTTCATCCTTGCCTGCAAAACCTTATCCAAGATGTCATATTCGGCAAGAACTGTAAGACCCCTATTTCAACATGTTACTGTTTGTTTTTGAAGGGCAGCATGTTACTGCTACAACGAACAAGTTAGCACTGCCTTGACGCTGGGTTTCATTACAGACGGACTCCGGTAACTATTCCAGTAATTGATTGTCATTTTTTCCACAAATTAACTTGTGGGTATTTGTCAATTCAATAGTTTCTAAACTTTTTTATTACAGCTAGAGCCTAAAACCGAAATAAATGTTTTTGCAGGTTCTGCTCCATTAAAAAACTATCAGCATGTTCTGACCTCATAATTGACTGATGTTGCCTGTGAAACGAGTTTCAATTCAAACCACCTTCCAACGTAAATAAAAATTACTTTCCCGTTGGCAACCAAATTTGAACCCCTGGTGCAAATTATTTTTCCTGCCCGAGACTTGTATGAATGAGAAATTGAGCACCATTTTTTGTTTACTACATAAAACACATAAAAATACAATGACAACCACCTGTCCTAGTTGACGGTCATATTCCAATGTGTTTTGGTTGAAGTGATGACTCCCAACAAACGAATGCAACTCCCTCGGGTGAAGACGACTCAAGGCTTTGAAATGCCATAGACTTTGTTGGGATTAACCACACAAACCAAATAGAAATCCCATATTTCAACACATAAAGATGAGAAGTACCAAGCAAATAAAGAGAGACGACAAGATAATTTTACGTGAAAAACCCCAAATTTGAGGAAAAAACTACGGGGCAAACGGCCAGATCAAATTCACTATATCATAATTTTGATACAGAATAGATCCACATGAGAACAAACTCTCAAATACCAATTTACTGTACTTTCTACAAAATTGGTATAAAGTCGTACAAGATAATAAAGGAAGAATATTACAGATTAAAAACTTGGCGAAATTACCATTGACGATTGTAAACCAATCTCAACAAAGCATTCACCTTTCTTCAATCTATACAATTTTTTTATCCCTTTGCAGTAGCAGTTTTTCTCCAAAACCCAAAAACCAGAAAAACCAAAGAAGAAAAGCGTCGTACGTTACTTTTATTTCTTTCAACTAACCAAATCTGGAAAATCTTGGTTTTTGCCCAAAATAGGGTTATAAGTTTATGTATTTACAGAGGAGGAACAACCCAACACTTGTTGATCTCTTGGGCGATGGCTGGTCGTAAAAACCTCTATATACATTTTCATGTTATTGATTGAGCATGTATATAATGACCCATCAGAAACATGAATGAACATTTGCGCCTAAATGGTGAAGATGGCTCTGGGTAAACAATACATAACAGCTAAAAGAGAACACTAAAAGAATGCATAAGAAGCTAGTGATTGGTCTTTTTCGGCCAACTTTGAAGAAAGTTTTGTAGCTAAGTTCCCTTCTACTCTGTTTACAGCACATAGCTTTCCATATGCGGTCTTCCCGTTTCCGATTTCAACCGAGGAGGTCTTCAGGTACGTTTTTGGGATGTGTTCAAAACTCTTCGACTTGGACCTGTTGGAGATATTCTCCCCCGTGAAAAAACTGTTCAGTCACATGAAAAGTCATGATGATACGAAAATAATCTAAAAGGTACGAAGAATTTAATGAGAATTTATATAATACGAAAAAATACTTATTAGTGAGGATTCCAATACTCAAAAAATAATGGTTGGAGTTAACTCTTCATTTCTAGGAGGTGTCCCTATATCTGCTTAGTTATAAATATATAATTGAATATATGTATTAAGTGTGTTTTCTTTTTGGGGAAGTTCCATGGAGTGTTCTCTTTTAAGGGGAAAAATGAGAGGTTGCAGATCAAGACAGGTTCACCATTGGTACATGTGGGAGAAGAAAGAGAAATTCTTCGTTGTGAAAAGAAGATATGACTTTGGGTTCTTTCGACAAGATCAATAGTGGTTAATTTCTTTTCTCTTCTCTCTACCTTTTGTCTATTGTTTGTAACTGGGAGTAGTGTTACTTATTCGGGTGGAGTTTCTACACTTGAGTAGAGTATTCTACTTTTATTGGGGTGACAATTTTCACATTTGTGTAGAATTTTCTACATGTTTTGGATGGAGTTTTTCACATGTATTGGGGAGTGGTTTCACTCATAAAAAAGAGAGTTTGGAGAAATTTTTCATTATCTCAAGCTAAAGTGAGGTCGTAATCCAGGCTGTGAGGTTGATCCATTTTTTCTTTTAAGGTGTATGTTATTCTCAAGAGGTGTATCTTTCTGATCTTGTTATTAGTCTGATTTGGGTTATGAGAGTTTTCCCAAATTTTATTCGATACTTGATTGTAAGAGATTTTTTTAACGAGTAGATTGGTTTTCTTTTCTCTAAATTGGAGGAAAGTTTCCATCCATTTTTGGTGTCTCCTACTTAATCTTATATTTGTTCTCATTTTATCTTGATGAGAAATATTTTATGGGTTGTTTTTGCTAGAGCATCTATTTCCCAGCAGGACTAGCTATCTTTAAAAATTGTCTAGCTACAATTCCGAGTTTGGAAAATAGCACGTCCTAAGTCTTGGGATATATCGTATGCTACGTGATTTATAGGGATGAGTATAATTGGGTAAAATGGAAATGAAGCCGAATTTAGTTCGGTTTTAAAATAATTTAGTTCAATTTTCGATTGGCTCGTAAAAAAATTGACATATATATTGATATTTCGGCTCAGAACCAAAATGAACCAAAACAACCAAATTTTTTAAAAAATATTCCAAAATCTAAATTTCATGTTAATCACCATGAAATTATAATATTTATGTGATTGAATTTTATTTATTTAATTTGATATATACATTTAAAGTTACATATTAAATGTTTATAATCAATAAAATAATGGTATAATTTTAATTGAATAATTAAACAATAAAATTTTATATAACTTATGATGTAATTCGGTTATTCAATTACTGAAACAAATTAGCCAAAATATTTTGATTCAGTTCGGTTCAATTTTAAAGATAATTTGGTTCAGAAGCGTTGTAACATCGATTAGTTTGGTTTTTTTTCGAACTGGCTGAATGCTCATCCCTGTCACGATCGTGTTTAGAGAGAAAAATTATCAAGTAACCCAGGTATGACAATTATCACCAATTTTTTAAACCACACATGTTATGATTCATTCATAAATTTTTTGTTGTGGAAAAAAATGTGCTTTTTATGCCTCTTCTTTTGATATTGTTCATAGTTTGATGAAGTCTGATTTTTGCTCGATACTTTTACTCTCAAAAGCTTGATTTGTATGAAACGAGCGTTAACTTTATTTGGCCAGGCAAAAGCTTGATATATAATATTGAAAATAAGATTTTAGTTGCTTTCGTTTTATTTCATTCCTGAACATATATTAAAATATTAAAAAATATATGTAACTTAATAGAAATTTTCAATTTCAAAAATAATATAAGGTCTTAATATAGCCTAGTTTATTTTACGCACGATATAAGAGGCATCTTAATTCTTAGAATAATTGTTTACAATAATATAAACATTGTAAATATAAAATATTTTGGCTCAATTTAACTAAAATTTATACGCGCAGGCAGAGTAGGCAAAGCTTCAAACTTGCTACGAGTAATTTTTGGCAAGGAAGATTTCAAGCCACGTATTTTGAGGGTTATTTTATTTTAATTGAATTACATTTGAGTTTGGTGCACTTCAAATGCACCGAAATATTTCCAAGTAGGGCTACTAGTTGAGTGAGCTAGTTCATGAGTATTTAACATTCGGTTCAATTTGACTCGACTCGAAACTCGACATTTAAATTTTGAAGCTCGAACTTAATTCAAACTTGAATCCTACGAGTCAAGTTTGAGTAAGGACATGTTCAACTCAACTAGACTCAACTCAGTTATAACTCGAACTCGACTCATATATCGATTCAAAATCGGTTCAATAATATAATAAATTATATATATAATATCAGTTGTCTACTCAAAACATATTTAAAATTATAAATAAATCTTATTATTAATATGGGTTTACTATCTACAGAAAATCTCTACTATAATAATTTAATTATTTATCATGATTTAATTTAATTTAATTATATGATAGTTTATTAAATTTTTTATATTGTACTTAATATTTTTAAAATTTTATTTTATTATTATTAATTCAATTTGGAGCGAATTTTATTTATAAACCTACCGTTGTTATAGATTTTATCCCAGAGCCTCTTCTTCTTCCTCTCGAAGCCACTCTCTTCTTATGGCCATCGCCATTGCCACCACTGTTGCTGGCCAAATGGAGCCCTCATCTCTAACCACCATTCCTGACCATCACCGTCCGGACTCACCCTCACTTCCCCAATTTTTATCGACATTTCTAGAAGTGTGCCTCTTCCTCTCCCGACCGCCCTCTCTGGCCACTGCTAGCTGCTGCTGTGGCCGATTAGAGCCTTCCTCTCCAATTACCTTACCCGACCCATCGATGTCCTACCTTCGCGCCCTCACTTAAACAAAGCATGTTTACTGCATCTAGCATGGCTTCGGCTCCCACATCGGTGCTGGCATCTTCGTCCTCATAGGTCAAGAAGCCCGCCGCCATGCTAGCCCTGCCATAGTCCTCTCCCACGTTGCCTCTGGCCTCTCCTCCATGCTCTCCGTCTTCTGCTACGCGGAGTTCGCCGTCGAGATCCCCGTCGCCGGCGGCTCCTTCACCTACCTCCAGGTCGAGCTCGGCGACTTCGCCGCATTCATCGCCGCAGCCAACCTCCTACTGGAGTCGATAGTCGGAGGCGCCACTGTGGCGAGGTCATGGACCTCCTACTTGACAACCCTTATCAACCAACCGTCCACCTAATTCTCATCGTATACACACCAATCTCGCCAAAGATTTCAATTTTCTTGACCCGATAGCGGTGATTATGCTAGTCACAACGTCAACAATTGCGATGATTAGGACGAGGAAGACTTTGATCGTCAGTTGGGTCGCGTCGGCCGTCAACACAGTCGTGATCCTGTTTGTGATCATTGCAGGTTTCATCCATGTCGAGCCGGAGAACATGAAACCGTTCCTGCCATTTGGGGCCAAGAGGGTGTTTCAAGCGACAGCCATTGTCTACTTTGCCTATGGTGGCTTTGACAACATTGCAACCATGGCAGAGCAGACCAAGAACCCATCAAGAGACATACTTCTCGCGCTTCTTGGGTCCGTGTCAATCATCACTGTGATTTACTGCTTGATGGCTCTCTCACTCAGTATGATGCAGTAGTACACCGAGATTGATCCCAATGCGGCATACTCCATTGCTTTCCAGAGCGTGGAGATGAGATGGGCGAAGTATGGTGGCAGTGGGGGCACTCAAGAGGATGACCACTGTACTCTTGGTCGGAGCACTTGGGCAGGCAAGGTACAACACACATAGCAAGAGCACACATGATTCCCCAATCTTTGCACTGGTGCATCCAAAGACTGGTACTCTCATCTATGCCACTCTCCTGGTCACAATTTGTAGTGCTTCCATTGCCTTCTTCTCTAGCCTTGATGTCTTGTCCAGCCTGCTGTCTGTGAGAACCCTCTTCATCTTTATGATGATGGCCTGTGCTTTGCCTGTGAGGAGGTACCATGAGAGAGGGGTGCTTTGATTTGGGTTAAGAGTACGTTGACAAAGAATGATGGTACTGCATCTATTGTGTGTAATAATTTTGTTTAATGTTTGCGCTTGAATTTTGTTTAGTTGGCCCAGGGGATATGTTATTTGTATATGGAACTATGGCATGTGCAGGACCTTTGGTCACTGTCCCTCATGAGAATAAGAGGGTTTATTACTTTCCGCAAGGTCACATGGAGCGGGTATAATAATGCTTAAGGAGATTTTTTTCATTGAACAATAAACCTAGAAATGGAGCTAATTTTCACTCATCATAATAATGTATTGTGTATAAAATAGCAACCGAATGAGTTATCAGAATATATGAGAGTACACCAGATTTTTCTTAATTATTTTAATTAAATCATAGAATAATTTTTAGTTTGAATAACGTATTAGGATGCGCTACGGGTAATTTGGGTGGGTTATTAGTTATAGAGCATGTCATTAATGTGTATTATATTTTATTGGATTTTATTTATTTCAAGTTAGTATTATTTTTGACTCGAGTCTGAGTCGGAGTCGAGTCAAATTTTAATTACGAGATGACTATTCATTTTCTTAGATGACCATTTGTTTTTCTAAACAACCATTCATTTTCTTACACGACCATTTATTTTTCTAAACAACCATTCGTTTTCTTAGATGAACATTCGTTTTTCTAAACAACCATTCGTTTCGTAGATGACCATTCGTTTTCTCTGACATCTATATATTTCACACTTCTATCATTTAAGTTTCCATCATCCTTCTCACCCAACTTCTTTTTCTTTTTCTTTCTTCTTCTTCTTCCCCACAATCCTCACTCGATACTGACGATTAGGTATAGAATTTTATTTGATTTAATTATTTATAATTGATATTTATTAACACAACATACTAGGATTGATTAATTGTTGTGATGAATGCCTGCTTATAGTTGAAGTGATGATTTGCATGATGTGATTAATAATGAATGATTATTAGTGATCTAATCAAGTAAAGTAAAATTGACCATGTTAACTGACTACAACATAACTTAGAAAAATATAATAAAATTGGTACAAGATATAGATGAGTTAGATTTATTTCTACGCTGATAATTGTGTTTGACTGTTAGATAATGATTACATTGTATGTGTGATGTTCATGTCGATGCATTATTTAGTTAGTGTGCGTTAATATTTAGTTTTGATATGTAGGTACGGAGTAGGAGCTCGCCGCCTCGGCGCGTAGACATGCTTGGAGCTTCTACCAAGTCCATTTAGGACTCGGCCTGATTTATTGCTCTATTTTATCATGATTTATTTTTACAGATTGTAGGATGAGTTGAGTGGTGTTTTATTGGATCCCACTTAACCCGGGTTATTTAATTGATCGATCTTTCAGATTAATAACCCTCAAAGATGAGATCCCTCGAATATGGTTTTGAAAACAATCCACCACAAGTTGCCTTCGGGCCTATTTTATGAATCCCTACCAAGATCTATATATATATATATATGAATCCTACTAAGATCTATATGTGTGTGTGTGTAGTTTTCACGTTTGATTTTCAATAGCCTACGCAAGTGGGTCTGGAAGAAAGTGAATGAGAAATGATGAAATGAGAAAGATGATTTCAGTTCAATAGTTGCCCTTTTTGAGATTTTGTAGATATTTTCTTTCATATGAGATGTTTGCTCTCATGGCTAGTTTGATATTAGTTATATTTTCTAGATCGGTAACACTCGTTATTGACGATTTTCTATTATATATGTAGGTGAGAATCTCGAGGACTGAGTGTTGTCAGGACTGTGGAGGAGTAGTAAAGCAGTACACATGTATCTGCCTCATCGTAATGAATAGAAATAATGATTTCTAAGCTGTGTGAATGACAAGATTGTTTTAGATTATTTTGTGAAATGCTATGAATGTTTAGCCTGTGAAATAAAACTAGAATGAATGTGAAATAAAAATTTGGAATTATATTGATATAAATATTTATTATTGTCATGGATGGATTGACCTCTATTGCACTTTTAGGAAAGATTTGGTCCATTTTATTTTATATTATATTATTTTAAAATATTAATTTTTTCAAATTAGTTTTCACGATTATTTTATTTATACACAATAGCATATCATGGCATGCACGTAGAGCCACATTAGAACCTAAGCATCTCATTTAAGCATTATATACTTGCACTACCATTTTAAGTATCCGGTCGGCTTAACCGAATGAAGTAGTACTGTCTAAATATGGATGAAGGATATAAAATATATGACTTTTGTTAGTTTTTTTAATTTTGGGTTTACAATTCCAAGCATTTTAGTTTTTTTGGAAACGTTTACTATTAAATGGTATCTTAGGTATTTTATAAAAAAAATTGAAACATGGTTGAAACTTGAAAGACATTTTATTAGTAAGATAGTTTATATTAATATGTTAATAAATTATTTTTGTTAACTTTAATCTCTATAACTGTATGTTTTTTTTCTAAACAAGCTACTTTTGACCTTATGATCGAGCTGGTTTCGGGTTTCCAAATGAGCTGGTTTCGAGTCTCAAATGAGCTAGTTTTGAGCTCCCAAACCAGATAGTTTCGAGTTCCTCAAAATTTAACCGTCAAGCACAATCAAACTCGAACAACATAAAAAATGTTCGAGTTGATTTCGAGCATACATGTTCAAAACTCGTTCGATCTTGAGTCAAGTTTGAACGAACTTTGAGCTATTCAAGTTGAGTTCGAGCGTAATCTGAGCTTGGCTCACTTTCGTTTAGCAGCCTTATTTGCAGGTATAAAAGATATTCACTTAATAAGACATGACATACCTAGGCACATTTGAAGGCCGTTAACTCGGTTGTGACAAAATAAGTCTCTTTTTTGGCACTAATCATGTGGACCTTCTAACACCCCATTGCATATTATGTACTTGTATATAGCCTACATGAGCATACATATATCATAATAAAGCCCCAATTAGGGGTGGATGCTAGTCAAACGATTGTTGAACAAAGTAGATAGAGAATAATTAGAATTTGAGCACAAGTCGGTAATCTATAGCTAAAATCCTTAGATTAGGGTTAAAATTTTGGGTCCTAGAATTAGCCCCATGATAGAGGTATCAAAGCCAAGTTTACGTGCAGTTGAGGGACAATTCACATTCAACAGTTTTCACTGGAGGTGTTGGTTGGAGGGCCGACCAATGGTGAGGATGATAATCACATGGTGTTTAATCGGTGGCACAGCTGGAGGTGTTGGTTGGAGGGCCGACCAATGGTGAGGATGATAATCACACGGTGTTTAATCGGTTGGAAACCCTAGCCGGAGTGGTCGAACGGGTTGCTAATGCACTGAAATCCAGTGCAGTGCGAGATAATGGAATGGCTGAGATCGTGGAAAATCTCAGGGCAAGTTTGAGGAAATATGTTCAGATGTGGCTCTTCTGAAGTGGGCAGACTCAACCAGCCTCAGCGTTTTGTTGCTGACTAGGTAGCCAAAATCCCAGGAAGGCTACAGCCGACAAACGAGGAGTATTTTTCGAGCTATCGAGATTCCTGCTCATAAGCAAGTCTCGATGGCCAGTATGTTTCTAACTGGCGATGCCAAATTATGGTGGCGGACACGCACTGAGGACGGCGAGAAGGCTGGACGTCCTAAGATTGAGACTTGGGGGAATATGAGGGAAAAACTTAGGAATCAATTTTTGCCTACCAATACAGCTTGGATGGCAAGGGAGGCTTTGAAGAAGCTTCGACAAACTGGAACTGTGAGATCCCTCAACTTAGTCCCACATCTAATACCTACTGGGAGAAGATCCTGTTTATAAGTGGGAATGGACTATAGATCTTTAACTTGGGTTAACTATTTTAAAGAAATGACTTAGGCCCATTATGTTGCACTTTAGGCTGGGTCGTTACAAATAGTATCAGAGCAACCTAGTTCCAGTGTTGACGGTGGGCTAGACTGGGATTATTGGCTAGTTGCTGGTCATGAGCCAGAAAGGTCGTAGGCTGGGCTAGCAACGGGCTGGACTAGGGACGTGGCTAGGCTGCCGGTCACAGGCCGAAAGGTCGTGGGCTTGGGCTAGCAACGGGCCAAGTATAGGCATTTTGGGGACGAAATTTCCTAAGGTGGGTGGATTGTGAGATCCCTCAACTTAGTCTCACATCTAATACCTACTGGGAAAAGATCTTGTTTATAAGTGGGAATGGATTATAGATCTTTAACTCTCGGTTAACCATTTTAAAGTAATGACTTAGGGCCCATTACGTTGCACTTTGGGTGGGTCGCTACAGGAACAGTGGGAGAATATGTCAAACAATTCAGCTCATGTCTTTTGATATACAGGACATAACTTTGTGTCTGGATTGCAACCTTGGGCGCAGGTGTGGAGTTGAAATAGAAAAAGGTGCAGGACTTGCATACCAGCATTAGGTGCAGCCGATGCCCTAATAGACTTGAAGTCTGCGGCTGGTCCTAGTGTTCCAAGGAAGGCAAGGTGGTACTGGATTGCAACCTTTGGGCGCAG